>OOIL02001679.1:1327014-1374438 GCA_900332095.2 Cuscuta campestris
TAATGTTCTCCTGCTGTATGTAATTAGCCATTTCTATATAACTCGCTTTTCGAACTTAAAGCTTGACTAAAAAAATTGCTTAAAGTTTATTAGGACACCCATCTGTTTTTAATGTTACAATATGCTTCTTCAATTCCCTGTCATTGCTTAATTCCTTCATCTCCATCATACGAATTACTTCGAAATTATTATTTCGCTTATTAAGATTCTAGGGAGGAGAGATTGTGTTTATTTATCGTTGAATTATGTTCTATCATGGGGACAGTACTTTTTTTTTAAATTAATTTTTATCATAATAAAAAATGCATTTCACCATTTTTTTTTTAATTTTCACACTTGGGGTCAGAAGCAGGACGAGTTTTATGGTTCAAGATCGGTGGTGTTGGACGGAAGGGGAGGGATAGAGTCATAGAACTCTCAGTTTGTGGCCAATATATAAGAGTATGTACAATGGCAAGTAAGAAATCAATGTCACACGTTGAAGTGAAATAATTTAACCAATCAAACTCAGTTCAGTAATTGTGTAACAAATTAGCAGAGTGACATGTCAAGTAGTGACAAATCATTATTTTTATCACTTTTTACATTTTTTGAAATATTTTAATGATTAAAAATTATTTATATATGTAATTAAATAATAAAAATGTTTCTTCTTCTTTAAAAAAATTTACAAAAATGCTTCTTATTTTCAAAAAATAAAACAAAGGGAAAAAATGAAAAATGAGAACAATTGCCTCGCACCTGCCACGGAAAGAGGGGTGGAACTCACATAGAATGCCTCGTGCTCCAAGAATATTGATGACATGGCATGACATAGCAATTGCTTTTCACGCCATTGTACATGACATAGTCCTTTAAGTCACGTTAGTGTTGCATGATTGATCTTTCCATTCTAATTTTAAAGAAAAATAGTGGAGTAGTACTTATTATTATAACTTCATATTTATTATTATTTTCATGAAAATGATTGGTGAAGGGCAAGAAAATGATTACTAACCAAATACTATGTAAATACTACTCCCTCCGTCCTATATCTTTCTTCTCGTTGCGCAAAACGAAGAAAAACTTTAGTGCTCTGAGAAGAAAGTTTTAGGACGGAGGGAGTATTTCAGTTCCAGTGTATTTGTTCTGTTTGATTTTTTCAAATCAAACTCGACAAACTTTGAACTCCAATTACTCTCAATTAAACTATACATTAATATAATGAAATATAATTTTGAAAGTTCTCAATACGATAAATCCGATAAAGTCATTTTTATGTTAAAAACATTACGATTTTTATTTAATACAACATATATAAAGTGATACGGAGTATTTATTTATTTTATTATCAAAGAGTAAAAATGAAACTAAATTATTTGTTTTTATGAAAAAATGTCACTTTCTTTTATTTTCTTTCAATAATTCAATTGAAGTGTCTAAAATATTTAGAAGTGTCACTTAAGTACTCCTTCCGTCTCGAAGTATTTGTCCAGTTTTGACTTTTGAAAATGTTTATTTAAGCACTTTGACTCATCAAATTCTCTCAATGTAGTATTATATTTTTCAAAAATATCAATCTCGATTTTTTCTTTTAATAATGTAATTTAATTTTCTAAAATGTTCTCAAATATTAATCAAATATTTTTAAATATTCAAAATGCTCTTTAACGGGGAATTTTTTTGTTCCTTTTCTTTAAATTTATACATTTTCCAAATTCTTTCTACATTTTTGTAATACTCCGTGTGTTCTAAATTTATGATCTTGATTCAATTTGACGTAAAGAAATTTGACATGCATTAATATATACATTTTTAAATAGCATTACTCGAAGAAAAAAGACAGAAGCCCTTTTGACAAAACATATCCGTCCTAAATTTAACTTCTCAATTTGACTTTTGTAGTTAAACTTTTTCAACTTTGACCATATATTACGAAAAAATACATTGAATTTTCACATATTTCAATGTTGGTGAGAAGTCGAAGACATATTTAAGTTTGGACAACATATGCAAATAAGATTCAATAGACGATTAATTGTAATAAGACTCGATAACCGCCTATTAAAAGCAAAGATGATTCATGGAAAAAATGCAGGACAAATGGTTTTAATACCGTGAGTTTCGTTGATTCCATCAGATACCAGATTGTCATTTAAGTTTCAAAGAAGATAATTTTTTGTTATGGTATCGTATGCAATGGCCGTAAACAAAAGTCAGAGACAATCTCTCTCTCATGTTGGTTTATTTTTGAAAAAACCAATTTTTAGCCACGGGATATGTGGTCATGTCTAGAGTATAGTCTTGCGAGGGATTAGAAATGATAATATATAACACCGATAATACTCCATGTAATACTACAATTAATATAGTTTTTTTGATAATGTATCATTGATGCTTAATGTACGTTGTTTACTTTAATTCATTATAACAGTATGTATTGAATATAATTTACTTTTAATACACGTCTTTATGTTAGTAGTTCTATTTAGAATTAAATGAACTTTACTGTTTTTGAATATAATTTACTTTTAATACACATTTTTATGTTAGTAGTTCTATTTAGAAATAAATGAACTTTAGTGTTTGTGAATAACTTTATCTCTCCGTGCATCGCACAGGTGATGCACTAATATTTTCTAAAGTTCAACGTAGTAATGAAAATAATGTCAAAAAATACCATAAAAATGGTAATATACATTGTCACAATGTCAGTGTAAATTTGTATTTTGAAGATATATGTTGTGTTTTACTACTGTAATTTGGAAAATAGGGTACTACCTTGAGTATTTAAAATGCATCCACGTACTTTTCCATGTGCCCACATTTAGAGGTAACTACTTCTGAATCATGTTCATGGGCATGCAACATTCAACCAACAGAGAACAACCAATGTCGTTCCATGAAGAGCAAGTTAAAATTCAATGCCTGGATAAATGTTTTCAGACACATTCTAATTAAAAACAGATGTCATATAGCCCAAGTGAGTAATTATCCGTATTGAGGGTTAAAACAACATTAATAATCAGTTGGCTCGCAATGAAATGTTTAATGAGTAGCAGTACGGAAAGTAGGTAGTACATAGTGAAATGCTAAAGTGCTTAACTAACCAACAGATCTCCCCACACATTTCTAGCTGAAAAGAAAACATCTAAATTTTTGGATTGGCAGAATCCTCTTACCTAGTACAGACAGACAGATTGACAAAACAAGATGTTAATAGGGAGTATCAATTATTCACAAGGCAAACAAGAACCACTCTTCACAGTTTTCTGGATCTTCCTTTTCCTGAGATCACCAAACATTTTGATGCCAGAACCTTTCTTCTTCCTTGCACTCTGTGAAACACCCTCCCAGTCACCATCAAACAACCACTCAGTCGCCTCAGAATTGCCAGATTCGTCTACTCCCCGCTGGAGTACGCTGTTGGAGTACCTCTCAGACACCACTCTCCTTACCTCGTCCCCTGAAAGAAGTGGGCGCCGCCTCTCAGGCATCGCCATCCATCTCCCTTCAATCTCAGTGTCACCTGAGACAAGTGCGGCTGCTGCATCTGCTGCTTTCCTCCACTGCTCCGCTTGAATTTGAAGCTTTTTCAACGAAGTTTCTAACATCTCCTTTTCCTTCTCGCTGGCTTCTAGCTTGTCATTCAGCAAGGCTGCATTGGCTTTGGCCGTTTCCAGCTGGCTCAATTGGACCTCTTCCTTCGCCTTTGCTGATATTGCCTCCATTTCCTTTTTTTTTGTCCAGTTCTTGCTTGAGGTTAGACAGCAACATGGTAAAAACCCTAAAATTGACGGAAAAGCATCTCTTACCTTAAGAACAAGCCCTAGATCATCCTTCGCCCCTCCGCATTCGCTGCTACTGCACTCGTCACTGCTCTTGTTGGATTCAACAATCTCTTTCCTTGTTTGCTTCCCCATCTCACCATTGCTCCAGTACTCGTCTGCCACAAAGTCGGCACCATCATTTGCCTCCAATCCCTGCACCTGCTCGCGCACATGTAAAAACCAAAACCATTTAACACATCTCTCCATTTAGCACCAACCAAACCAAAACACACCCCCAATTCCAACTTCCAAGAGAGCACAAATAAGTACTATTTTCTTTCTTTATAAAGGCATTTATTGTGTTCGGGTGATGCTATTTTTCATATGACACAATGATACCTGGCAAGCTCGTAGCTGTTTATCTAGGAGCTGATTTTGGTATTGGAGCTGAGCCACACATTCATTTAGCTCAGTGACATATGCCTTAATGTCCCTAATGTTGTCTTCAGCTGCTTTCTTAAACATCCTTTGCATTTTCATCACGCTGACTGAGTTTGATGATTGTTTTGCTGCACCTGATGGGATGCCCTCCCTTGGAGAGGTACTGTTGCTACTCTCAGGTGGTCCTTTGTTTTCATCTTCTTTATCCATAGGCAAACAGGGAGAGCGTATCAGGTTGGGCATGTTGGCAGCAGCATTGGTCAGTGCTGCAAAAGGAAGAACCTTCTTAAAAACTAGTGCAAACCCGCACGGATGGGGTCACTCTAAAGAGCACTTAGCAACATAACATTATTTTTTAGTTGGATTTATAGAAAACGTGGCTTTTGTTATTTTGGCATTTAGTTTTAGCACTTTGAAACCAAAACATCTTGTATTAGCATTTCAAAGTTAATCAACTTGAATCCAAGAGTTGAGCAGAATTGAGAAACTTACCCTCCTCAGACTTTGCTACTTTTGGTTCTTGTAGTAGCTCGGAATATGTAAGACCAACATTAATGGAAACAAATGCCCAGCCGCCAAGTGCCATCGCAGAGAAGAGGAAAGGATGATAAGTCTTGATCATATTAGAGGCTAACGCGTAGGCCAGTAGCTGCATTGGTACTATGGCATAACATTCCCAAATCGAAAAGAAACCAGACCACAAATGACAATACCCAATTAATTGAACTGTCCACGAAGCTAGTATACCAAGGCACTCCATCTGATACGGAAAAACAAAACCAAGACCCATAGCAAGCACAACTGAACAGATCTCAGCAATGCAAATCAATTTCCAACAGGGCAACCTATATTTCTTTTCAGGGAGAGCCAACAAGTAAATCGCAAAGAAAAACCTGCAAGTGATAAAAATTCCGTAGTTTTGGACGGAGACGGGCAAATAAATGTTTTCAAAATCTCCCCCAAAGGCTGAATAGAACATGGGAATTTCCGCGAAAGAGACCCCCAAGATCAATAACGCCCAATAGTGATCTAAGTCCTCTGCATCATCCGACATTAACCTAATTAATAACGTTGAGTACAGACAGGAGTAATGAAACAACGACAAACAAAAGAGAAAGGATATAGTTAATTACCGCCTTTGTCCAGTGGGTTCCGGATGCATTTGGGATAAGACTTATTAAGTTCATTGTTAGTTGAAACCTGTCAATAATAATAATTGTTATTATAAAGAGGTATTAAAAGGTTCAAACACACAATTCATCTCTGGAGTAATTAAAGTAGCTATTACCGTGGGAGGCATGATGGAGGATGGAGATTGTGATTCAGCCATTGGATTGAATTGATTTATAGGCATAATCAATCAAACCAAACCAAATGAGACCGAGTGATTATCTTAAAGATTCGATCGATATGCAGATTTTAGCTTCTCCGATCCTATGAGACGATGGGAATAGATTGAGAGAGTAGGAGATGGATTGCCTGACTTGAGTACAAATGAGACCGAGTGACGATTGGCAGGGAAGATCGTCGATTCGGCCGAGAGAGGGGATTGGCTGAGTTCAATCCATTGAGAATTTGAGAGGACCGAAGGAGATAGGGAAATAGGGTCAGGGAAGACGAAGAATGTCCAATACGATTTTAACTTCTATTCAAGGGGGACCTTGTTATTATATACGGAGTATTATTCTTATTAATTAGGATTCGTTTCCTTATTTACCTAATTTTATAAAATAAGGAATTATTTTATTTTTTAAGTACTTACCGTTTATTTATTTTTTATTCTTACCAAAACTGTGTATAAGGTAATTATTTTATTTAGAATTTTTTTTAAAAATATGTATAAAGTTAAAATGAAGCACGGTACCGTGTTAGTTACTCTCTCCGTCCCATTTTAAATCACCTGTTTTGATTTTTGGGCATATTTAAGGAGAAAAAAATAGAATTGATTTTCCAAAAATATCAGTACTTTTTAGGAGAGATAACGATGATTGAGAAGATAAGGTGGATAAGATTGACTTATTTTAGAGGTAGTTTAGTTATTTTACTTTTTAAAGTTTACGAAAACAAATAACAGGCAACTTATTTTGGGACGGAGAAAAAAGGCAAACATGCAATTTAAAACGGGAGAGAGGTAGTAACATTTTTATAATACCGTATCATAAATTTGATATAACTTTAAACATGTTTTTATACTCATGTTAAATCTTATTTTGTATATATATATTCGTCCAGTTTTAACTTTTGGAACTGTTCATCTAAACACTTTGACTCATCAAATTTTCTCAATGTGTAAGCTTAAATATAGTCATGTGTGATCTTGTTTAATTTTTCTTAACATATAGATTATTAATATATAGTTTTCATAATTTTTTAATATATAAATTAAAAGATAAAATGGCTTAAAGAGTGTATTGGATGGCGTGTAAAAATGAAAGTGGACAAATACTCTGAAACGGAGTAGTATAAAGTAATAGCAAAATTCAAAAGTAACACTAAAATTATTCATTTTAGGGTTTGCTTTTCTAAAAAAGGAAGAGTTTTATGGGACGGAGGGAATATAATATAGTTTTACAATTACACTCCTTTTAAATCTTTTAAAAGTCAAAATTAGAATATTTTTGTAGGGCGGATGGTGTATTATTATTCTTTCACATGTTACTTTTGTTATAACACGGTACAAAAAATTATATTGTATGAAATTAATTACGTTATTAATAATTAATTTTATAACTTATAATGGGGAGCGTCTAAAATGACACCAATTACTTATACATCATTCGCTTACACCAGTTCGTTTGAATTACCTACGGTACTCCGTTTGTAAAAATGACGCCCCCTAACCCTCCCCTAAACCCCAACCCCAGTCCCACCCTTGCCCCCCACCATAGCCCCCTTCCCGCCCCCTCCCTACCCTTGCAGTATATTGCCTCGCAATAGCCAAGGTAGGGAAGGGGACGGGAGAAGGGCTAGGGTGGAGGGCAAGAGTGGGGCTGGGGTGGGGATTTAGGGAGAGTTAAGGGGGGTAGGAACTGTCGTTAGGTACCCTAAACGAACGTGTGTAAGCAAATGACACTAATAGCACTAGTGTCATTTTAAAATTACCGTTTATAATTTTAGTAAATAAATACTCCCTCCGTCGTATAATGATCTTCCCGATTCATTTTACGAAGTTTTACCGACTTTATTTTTAATTCAATTTATTTGATTGTAGGTGTAAAATTTAAAAATAAAATTTATATATTTAAAAACTACATCAAAAGTTCTACAAAACAAATGGTGACAAGACTATATTGTTTTATCAAATACCTAATGAAAATAGGTAAAGAAAGTTTTTAAGGTTTAACCGAGTAAAAAGTGTGTGGGAAGAACATTATATGACGGAGGGAGTATAAGTTATGAGTACATTTTTTAAAACCGTCAACACTTTAATTTATTTTATACACGGTAGTAGCACAAAACTAACTTACCTTTATTATTATTATTATTATTATTATTATTATTATTTGTTGGGAAAATCACCTCAATTTTCTAGCGGAAGCAATTAATAATTTTCCCGTCTTTGTGTTGTCAAAATGGGAAAAATCATATGACCGATCAAGAATAGCAAACACAACAACAAGCAACCAATCAAACGATAAACGAACACCAAGATTTAACGTGGAAACCCCAAATCGGGGAGAAAATCACGAAGCCTTTCACTAATCACCAAGAAAAATCAGTGGGTACACCAAGAATCCTTTCTAAATCAATTAGAGGTATACACAATCATCAAGCAACAACTTGGAACACCAAACAACAATAATCTTCACTCAAAAGTGAGAAATCCCCAATAAAAACGCAGCAGTAAACAGAGGCAATTTTACCGACATCAAGAGGTCAAAACTGTAACGCCCCGAAAACTGGTCTAGATATTTTGATGAATAAAATAATTAATTGATAATTGAACTCGTTTAGATAAAAAGGAAAATAGAATAGTAAATTTAATAATTATGTCAACTAATTCATATTGACACATTAGTCTCAAAACTATTAACATAATAATAATAATGATATTATTATTATTATTATTATTATTATTATTATTATTATTATTATGGGAATAAAATTTAAACCAAATGGAATTAATGAAGACAAGTAAATTGGTTTTGGTGTAAATTGATTCATGTTTATCTAAATTAGATGAGTTGGCCGATAAGATTACTCAAGGGTTTACAAGTGTCCCTAATAACACTAAGCTTCCTTAGGGAAATCCACCCAGCTAAGTTACTATCATCACAATAAAATAAACTTACTAAGTAAACTAAGGACACTAAATACATGAATGACTTAACATGCCTAAGTATAATTGAATTTATATATATATATATATAATATTAATGAATAACTCTCTACTAAAATGAAGTAGTGGTGAAATAAAAAAAGAAGAAGAAAAATCGAGTTCAAACAAATTGTTCCAAAGAACTACACCGGATGAAAAAGAAAGCTATCGAAGTCTGAAGACCACCGTTCTATTGACATAACAACTTGTTTCAAATATTGAGGTGAGTGCCGCCGCCCGTATAACAATTGTTACTTAATATAATACGTTAATATATGCTATATTTTTTATATACTCAATTGATTTAATTTCCGTCACTACTAATCGGGAACACCGCCGACTTTTACTTTAAACATGCGTTGCGTCCAAATTGTCTAAAATATTTCCTAAAAGGATTATATAAAGATTATATAAGAGAATGCGAAGAAAAAAAAGGTTTTGAAACAAATTTTTGAATGCCGTTAAAGAAGGCAACCAGAAAATGGGTCACGATAGCAGCATACAATTTGTACAAATCTTTACGTCCAAACTATTTATATATATGTTTTATAAAATGTATTTTGATGATAGAAAGAAGAAAAATTAGGTTTTAAACATAAAAACAAAGTTACCTCGTCGAAGAAGGTGACCGGAAATGACCAACTTCAAGTGACAAGATTCTTTTACATTCTATGCCTAAAACTATTTCTCTACATGCTAAGGAAGTTTTTAATAAGTCTTGAGTAAGATAAAAAGGATAGTTTTGAAGCAAATATAAAATACCTTATGTATTATTTTTAAATTACGTATATAGAGTAAAAAAATATATGTGTTAAATTTGAAATATGGATTCAAAGAAGTTAATGAGACACATACATATACAAATTATATTTTCTAAAGTTAATAAACGATTTCTGGTATGTGAACTAAGGTTCACAAGGTTCTACAGGGTTAACCAGTACCCCTCCATTGCCGTACGTACGAGCTCGTCATAATGGACTCGTCTTGTACCCAAAGTACTTGAAGTCCCAGAAAGAGATAATGGACTCGTCTTGTACCCAAAGTACTTGAAGTCCCAGAAAAAGATAACAGACTCGTTTTGTACCCAAAGTACTTGAAGTCCCGGAAAAAGATAATGGACTCGTCTTGTACCCGAAGTACTTGAAGTCCTAGTTAAACAAAGAGCTAGTAAAAGAAAAGTTGATTTTCTTGATACTACAGTTTTATACAATAATATGTTTATATTATCAAAGTAAAGAGTTTTGAGAAAAGTATATGTCTACGCTATTATATTTCGTACCTATTGTTATAATTGGTACCACTAAGCTTTTGCTGATCGGGTTGGCTCCATTTTTTTTAGGTACACAAACAGAATAGTGACCGAATCGGAGGACAACGCTAAGCCGATGGAAGGATGGACGAGATGATATAAAGAAAAATGATAATAATAAAGATGTTACGACTTTGAAATATATATTTTGTTCGGATATGTTAAGCTTCCGCATGTATAATAGTTACTCTGGTAATATCAATAAATAAATAAGTTTTGTTTAATGCTCTAATTTCCGATTTAAAAAGTTAGACCCGTTAACACCGCGAGTCGGATATTCGAATAAATTCGGGTATCCGGGTCGTGGCGTTACAAAAACAACAATCCCACCGTTGGATATGAAGAAGAGGATCTCAGGAACAACATACTAAAATTTCATCCTGATCGGAGCTCCTTTGGTCATCGATCGGATCACAAAACCAGGCTGCATCTCTCTTTTTCTCTCTTCTTCCTTCTCTCGGCTCTCTCTATTTTTCTCTCTGTTTTTGTGCGCTGTGCGGCTGCCCTTTCTACCGTGAGAAGTAGCCAAAAGGCTTTTGCCTTATCAATAATGAAACACTACCATAACCAATATTACAAGAAGTACTATTAGTATTATTGTCTAACACTCCGTATATATCACAGAATTTGAAATCCACAATTTAAATTCTACGGAGTACCTGTCAAGCAACCCAAATGGAAGTTAAACTAAAATCAATTCTTTCATCCTTATTTCGTTCCTCGCCAAACACGGATTAAAAGGCTGTACTTCGTATTAAACGTCAAAATAGCTAATTTAAACATTTTGAATTAACACACTTTCACAATTGTTGTTTAATTTCAGATTTTCAGTGGTGTACTCCCAAATGCCAAATAGTAAAATAATAAATTGGATTTCTAATCGGGTGAAATATACAAGATCGATCGATCTATCAGAAATGCGAAATGCTCCCTTAGGGCACGGGAAATACCCATGAAGCCCCGGGGCTTCAAACCGGGGCTTCAAACCTTCTCTCTCTGTCACGTCAGCTTTAACTTAACTCACAGTTTTAGTGGAAATGGGTTTGAAGCCCCGGGGCTTCAAACTGGGGCTTCAAACTTTCATTTTTTACATTTTAAATACATATTTTCTAAAATTAAATGAATAAAATTTCAATATTTAATTTTTTAAAAGAATTGAAACGAGAATAGTTCATTAAATAATAAAATTACGTTCATTAAATAAAAAAATTACATTCATGAAAAAATAAAAAGATACTTGAATAATAATTTTTTTAAAAAAGATGATAAATAGAGAGAAATTTGTATTTGTGTTGAATTTAAAAAAAATAATTTAATTTATAGAGAAGAAAAGGGAAAAAAAGAGAGAGAAAAAAGAAGGAAGAAAGCCTTCTCACACCTTCAACTCGCGTCAAAGATTTAAACGCAAGAGTTTTAACGCCCTTATAACGGGGGAAGGGGGCGGTGTTTCACGCCCCCAGGCGTCAAAACTAGGCTAACGCCCTTTGGCGTTACAAGTATTTCCACTGCTCTTAGTTTTAAAATTTAAAAATTAATCTTTTAATGTTAAATTCTTAATTTTTTTTAAAATTTTAAATTTTAATATTTGAATTTCAAAATTTAATATTTAAATTTAAAATTTTAAATTTCAAAATTTAACATTTAAATTTTAATTTTAAATTTAAAACTAAAAGGTCAAAAAAGGGGTATAGAATGGGGGTGGACGGAGCTTGGGGGCGTGTGTGGTGGATGGAGCGGAAATAGAATTAAAATTCTCTTTGATTTTTAACGTTAATTGCTTTTCTACAATTGAAGGGAAATATATTATCTGGAAAATACTTTTTTCACTAATACTCCGTATTACTAAACACATAAAAATAGAACCAAAATTTTCCTAAAGGCCCCGTTTGGTACATGGAATTCAAACTATGGAATTGGAATTGGGGATTTCAATTCCAATTCTGATGTTTGATAGCACAAAAATTATATGGATTTAGAATTGATAGTGCAAAAAATGAATTAGAATTGACAGAATTTAATTCTATGGAATTGAATCCCATGGAATCTCAATTCCAATTTCGTCAATTTCGTATACCAAACGGACCTAAAATATATTTCTCCAACCAAACACACCAAAAATCAATGCAAATTCATTGGGTTGGGCTCCCGATTTATTTACGGAGTGGTCCTATTTTTCTATGGGCCTAATGAATTCTGTGCGTAGCTCCAAAATGGGAGCTTGTATAGATCAATTCGTGTGGCTTAGCTCGAAAATTTGACAAGAACTTAATCAAACAAAAAGTTTCATACGTAGTACGGAGTATTATTAATCGAGTAGTCGCTTTAAAATTTTGCCATTGTTTATTTAACATAACAAGTGCATGTGTAAACAATGAAAAAAGGCGTCAAATCTTCTCTATATAAACACCAATTGAATTAAACTAATACAAGCAATTAGCAATATTACTACATTCGAAAGTTTGTTACTTTAATTCTCTTATTATGGTTTTTCATATTCATAGTTTGTGTGTGCTAAGGTCCATCACAAACAATATAAACTCATCATCACCATGATAGTTTTTATTTATTTGTATATCTTCACTGAATGATTTTATAACATAAAATATTTTTACTATTTCTTGTTTAGTAATGATTTTAACATAATTTCTAAATATTTAATTTTTATATTTTATTTTTGTAACAACTGTTAAGTAAAATACATTTAAAAACTCATTATTTGTCATCTGAAAAAAATCGCTCCATGTTTTGAATATAAGGTCAGACTAACGTATATTTGAGTGTACTTAACCCATATACTCTAATAAGTACTTCATAACACTTAGGAGAAACACAGAAATAATTATAATAAATTAATAACCCTAAATAAAAGTAAATCACAGAGAATGTATCAAAATCAAATCTTTGCATTTTTATTTTCAAAATTGTAATTTTCATTGTGATTATGTGATATTGTATATGAAAATTTCATAATGCTTTTTGGTAATTTGTGTAGTCATTATTGCACTCTATATGCATTTTAACTCATATTTAGAGAATAAAATATAAAACTCAAATTTTAGTATTTTTTATACTTTAATATTACTTTAGTCTCTCTTTCCCATTATAATACTAATGTTATAAATTTTAAACAACTTGGTTTTGATTTTCTTCCGGTGTTGTTAAATCAACTTTACTTTTGGCTAAGTTATTCCATTTATGAGATTGTACAATTTTGTGTATTTTGTGAATATTTTATTTGTGAAGCTTACGCGTAATTCTTTTATTTTTATACTTAAGAGGTAAATTTATACATTTGTAAAAAATGAAATGAATTTTGCCAAAATAGAACACTTCATTTAATTTATTTGAAGCAGTTCATTCACTTTTCCTTCATTGTTTTTTCTGAAAAAAGTATAAATTAGTGACGCATACTTTGTCGAAATTAGATTCCTCTATTTTTTTAAAAAAAAGACAAGCCCATCCTTGAAAGGCCTCTTTAGAGTCCGGTCAGACGGTTACTGAAAAAAAAAGGAAAATTGAACTTTAGTCCCAGATAAGTGGCAGAGAGTGAAACATGCACTTGATACTTGCAGAAACCCTATAATAAGCATAGTTGTTTTCGTGTACAGTTTTTTGGAATTAAAACATTAAAAAGTGAGGGACCCAAACATTATTACTCCTTTTCTCCAAAAAAAAGCATTTTTTTTTAAAAATAAAAAAACGATCTTTTAAAAAAACGCATTTACTAACGTCTATGAATGAAATATTTGACGAAATGTTCCCTCTCAACTAGAGTATTATTTATTACAACAAAATTTAAGTACTTTTATTATCCATCAGTCTTAAAAAAGTTATCATGGTTTGACTTTTTGATTAAACTGTAGCACCATTTAACTACAAAATGTATATATATTTTAAAATAGTTAAATATTATAAAAATTTGATATTTTAAAACAATATTTTAAAATAAACTTAATTTTACTAAATTTACATTATAACTGAACATACTTTTTTCATAATTCACTGTTAAAGGTGTCATAGTTTAATAAAAAATTTCAAATTGCACTATTCTTGTGGAGAGGGAGGGATACTTTTTGGGAAAAAGAGTAGAGTAGGTGTAAAAAATTGAAAACATATCAAAATAAGGCTTATGTTTTTATTTTCAAAATAGAAGTTAAAATATATTTACATTTTCAAATATGATTATGTATATTACAGAAAAGTATAGTAATGTGCAAATATACAGTGCCATATTAAAAATAAATTATCATAGTGTGATTATGTATATTAGAGAAAAGTATAGTAATGTGCAAATATACAGTGCCATATTAAAAATAAATTATCATAGTGTGAAGTTCTATTTTGAAAATAAAAATATAAAAATTTAATTTTGATACTTTTTAATATGTTTTAATTCTATTTAGGATAATTTATATATTTTTTTGAAATTAGGAATTGACAAAAAAGAGTAATTTTTGATTTGTTTTTTCACGAGTTAAATACGTATCCGGAAAAAACAGTATACGTCACTCACAGCCCACGCCGTCCAATACCCTGCCGATCAGATGTACGTTACACGCCTTTCCCCTCTCACCCTCTTCTCTTCTCCCGGCGGCACTTTTCCGCTACACCTCCGGCGCAAGATAGCAATCCGCTGTTCTCCTTCAAAATTCAAGCACCGTCGGGTCATATGGCGAGCCCCGCCGCGCAGAGAAAGCCTCGGACGAACGCAGGCGGCCGCGAGGACTGCTGGAGCGAAGGCGCGACGGAGACTCTGGTACAAGCGTGGGGCGATCGGTATATCAAGCTCAATAGAGGTAACCTCCGTCAGAAGGACTGGAAGGATGTCGCTGACGCCGTTAATTCTCGTGAGAACGGCGTGAAGCCCCAGCGGACGGATATTCAGTGCAAAAACCGGGTGGATACTCTGAAGAAGAAGTACAAGCTCGAGAAATCCAAACCGTCTCCGTCGGCTTGGCCGCTCTACGGCCGTATGGATTACCTCGTCGGCACTGCTCCGCCGTCGTCTTCTAACGGGAAATCGACCGCCATCAAGCAGCTGACAGCTAAGCCGGAACCCAACCCAAACCCTAACCCTAGCGCTTTAGTTTTTTCCGGCGGTTCGTCTAAGCTCAATTCCAATGGCTCTGAGAGCAGCTCGCTTGGAGAAGGCGCAGGTGAGGATGACCTGCACTTTGGTGGTGCAGTGAGGAAGCGTAAACTAGAGGGTGCTGATCTGTTGAAGGAAGTTTCCGCACACAAGGAATTGGCTCAGGCTATATTGAAATTCGGAGAGATATACGAGAGGATCGAGAGCTCGAAGCAGCAACAGATTATGGAACTAGAGAAGCACAGGATGGAGGTATCGAAAGAACTTGAGGTCCAGAGGATGAATATGTTAATGGAAGCTCAACTGATGATGGCTAAATCGCTAAAATCTGCTAAACAATCTGGTGCAGGTGATTTATTTCCAGCCTTTATTTATCTCGTGTTTACTTAATTATTCATAAAGATGCTTGCATAGCTGAACATTTGGGCATTCTCGTGCTGTCCAGCTTAGGAGATTACAAAAATTTTATTGCTAACTTTACCACATCCGTTGTCTATTGGTTTTAAGTCTAATCTTCTACCCTGAGTATTGTTTAAGACATAAGTAAACCTCACATTTTGAGGCAAGTTATTTTCAGTTTTACATAATGCATGCCAAGGGAGTGTAGCTTAGACTTAATTGAACTTGGTTTTAAAACTCTTTTCCCCTTGTAAATTGTAATTCTTCTCCTCTATGGTCTGTGATTGTGATTTATGGGTTCTTTAAGTTCCACAAAGAAAGTCCTATTTATTCAACTTGTTTTTTCACATAAAAACAGTCCTTTTTCTCAAATATTTTAAGAACTTAGGTTTATTAGTGCTGTCTGAGAGCTATATTTTACCAAAATTTAAAATTTTTACATTCATTGAAGTGGACTCTTTTTATGCGACGGAGGGAATACTACTTCTAATTACATATGATTTGTTGGACTACCATAATATGTTAAGAATATGAGTTTTTTTCCTTAAAAGATATAATAACCCTACCGCTTGGGCCTGCTTGCATGCTTCTTCAACACATTAAGCCCTACTTGTTTGTCTCTCTGTAACTCATGTTAATTCCATTATTCCACCTGCTTCTTAATCCGTTGCAATCCACAATGTTGTTGCCAAGCTCCATCACTTAACTCCATAGCAGTCACATAACTCTCATCGTAAGTGCAGAACTTTCATTCTGCCTCAGTAAAACATTTAATGAAGCCTAATGCCTGTACATTCAATTTCATCTGTATGTGAACAGGGTTTAATTTCCAAAGTGTCACATATTTAGTGCTAAAAGGGGATATGATTAATTACATATAGTTTGCTAGGTATATCACTCACATTAACTACTAATAAAGTCCTAATTACCCATAATTTATCTCCCCTTCTGTATATACAAGTAGCTTTTCTTCTGTCTCCATCGCAGTCATAAAACTCTATTACCGAACATTATCCTCTCATAACTCCATAAACCTCTACCTTAGTCATGAAACTGCATCACCATTGTGAATAATTCATTTCAGTTGCAAAACAATCAAGATTGAGCTAGAGTGTTCAGTGTTCCTCCTAGGCTCATCCCCTTCATTCCTTTACCAACCTAGTATTGGCGGTGATGTCATAAATGTTTTGTAATAAAACGTTATATAATTGGTTGTATTGTTAATGTTTGGGGATATTTTTGGCAACCAAATCAAATTAAGTGCTACCATAAATGCTAGCTTATGTTTTGTTTCCCCCCTTCCCCCCCCCCCCACACCACACACACACACAAATTTATTATTTGAAGTTGATTGATTTGATTTTGAACTATTTAAGTGAAATATCTGATTTATGAATATCCATGTCCTTGTAGTATGATGTAGCATTGAATCCCATTGATTATGTTGCTGCCTTAGAGTAAAGTCAATACCGAGTAGTAGATTTGGCAGTGTTATTGTAAACAACTAAGGAGGCTGGAAATTAATCTGGAAGTATAAAAATTCTTAATTTGATTGGAGAAGAAAAATAACAAAGAAAACCAGGAAGGTTCCTTCCAACAAGGTCAAAGTTGTGTCCTTGCTGTGTAAAGCCATTACAATGAAGTAATCTTTCGTGCTCTCCCTACTAAGGTGTAAGGAAGAGTCTGCATTTATACTGGATCACATTATGTAAAATAAATACACAGAGAATGAATCAATTATTAGCTATTGCACAAACAATGTACTTCGTATTCCCCAACGTTCTGCCCTCGAATTAGTCTTGAATCATACAATCGGATTGGCCAAATCAAGTTTAATTCAATCTATAACAGTTATCATTTATCAAAGTGACTAAACTGACCAAAATTAAGGCAGGAGAGAATTTGAACAAAAATCATACAGTACATGGATCTATATGCACTTTGACCATGTTTTACAAAATTCACCTCTAGTTCATATGAGATTAGAGATGTGAGGTAAGCATCATGCCGTAATACTTCATCACTCTTGGTTAAGCGTTGTGATTGAAATTTGAAACCCGATGTCTTTTACAAGTTGCAGTTGAAAGCCCAATAAATATTTATGTATTAAATTTTTGGTGTATCCATCAATGTAATTAAACCATACATAGTATTTTATGGTGGTTATGGGAACAACAGCCTGGTACCAAATTGATATTGTACATGCCCTTCCTCCCCCTCTCATAAAGACATAAACAAACCAAATCAAACAAGCACACTATATCTCAAGGGTAGGTTCTTGGGAACCGCTACTCCTAGAGTAGAGAAACTCTCTTTGAGAGGATCCCCACAGACAAAGAGTGACATGTAATGTGAGGAGTGAAAACAAATATTGCCATCAACAGCAATCATACACAGCCATAGGACTCAGGAACCATAATATGGGATCTCCATGAATTCCTTTCATTGTAGAGAGAGGTTTAAGACTGCCATGTCCAATCTCAAGCAGGTATAGGTGACCAGGTCTATGTAATATTACCAATTTACCATGAATGTGAAGATAATGAGATTGTCCTAGCGGTAATAGGAAAGGAAGTATGTTACATACGAAAAGAATAAATAGTTTTTTTTAGGCATTGAATGTCATGAATAAGTTCCATTTGAAAAAAGGTGGTAACACAATGTAGTATTTGTTTAGAAAATGGATTACTTTGGCTGCATCATTGTTTCAGAGATAATTGCCAAGAAAAGAAAAGGACCCCATTTATGATCCTTATATTAGATTGATCAGCTGCAAGTTAAAAAAGGACAACCTCGTGCACAATGCATTTCCGCTGAGCGAAGGTCCCACCCCAAGTGTGTAATGTAAGCAAACCATACCATGCAGTTGTGACCTCTATAGGTCACAACGGCAATGCCTCAACCGGTGCCCCTATGCTTCTTCTTTTTTTTTTCTTCAAGTATTGTATTGTATAAAGGGTTTTGGGCTTCTCTTGGGCAAAACCATCTGTCTTCACAGACAGAGGATTCGTTATAGGGTGGATTATATTATTTTGCACAGCAAAATTTCAAATGCTGATTTGTCAATTGGCCATGTCAGCAACTGTGATGATGTCACTGATGCTGTCACAGGTTGTACTTTGGTTACTTTCCCTGTTTTCACCTCCTCCCTTCATAAACCACATTTGGCCTTTGTGTTCAATTTGAGTGCATTAATTAATGATTGAGAGTTGGAATTGCCAGTAATGGTGAATGACATTTGATTTACCATATTTGGCCTTTGATTATTATTGCCATATCTATTGCTTTCACTTCACTGAATGTGGTATGTATTTCCATTTCCATCCACAGGGGATGAAGCTGTGGGCAAGGCAAGTTGAGCATTTAGTGGGGTGTGTGCCACCCACTGAAATGATTGATATCATTTAGTGGATTGTGTAAATTGTATGCTGTGCTGAAAAAAATCAATGCAACATCTCTCAAGTACTTTTAGACCAGTACAGTTTAAGGTAATTCATTGCTGTCATGTGATTGGTCTATTCAATGTCGTTTTGCCAGTATTCAAGAACCCCATTTATTTAACATCTTGAGTTGTAAATTTGTACTGTAATGTAAACTGTTATTCTCAAGATTAAGACTGCAAAAAATGATTGGGGTTGTAAAAGAGTAAAGGTATAAATTTACCATCATATCTCTATTACATTACGAAGTCAATTATTCTAAGCATAAAGCCTTTGCAAGTACCAAGTGCAGACTTCACTCTTTGTCACCAATCATGCTTTAAAGTTTAATTTACTTTTTCTCAATGACCGTCAAGTTTGAGGAGGCTTGAGGATGTGGATCATCCTTTTTTCTATTACATTACAGAGTACTGACTAGAGTACTTCCTCTGTCCCATTAAAGTCTTACCCCCATGCCAATTGACTGCAATTATAGTTTAAATTATTTCTGATGAACTAACTCTTCGGCCGGTGCTGAGGGTCCTTTAGGGATGGGGTTCTTTTTTGCTAAAGTCTCATTTTGAATCTACATGTTTTAAATTTAAAAATAAGTTTATTGTCTTTTTCATTTAGCTCCTAAATGGCAAAAAATGATGGTGAGAAAGAGCACTGGAGTGGTTAGAAAAAGAGTGATTCTTTGGTGCATTTGAGCATTTTTAATGCTTTAGATATGCCAAAAATGAAAATGAAGTTTTAATAATGAGATGCCAAATAAGGAAAGTGTGTAACTTTAATATTGGAGCAGAGTTTTTTTCCCAAGTGTGTAGGGATATGGTGATGAATTTACCTCCATTATCATTGCTCTAAATTTTGTTACTAGTGAGAGGGAGGAATGAGCAGAGTACTCTGCAGTTTTTTTTTTCTTCTTTTTTCCTAGACAGAAAGCTGATGTGTGGGGATGTGAATGTGCAAGTAAAGCTTTACTTAAACCTTAGTAGAAATGACAAATAGCTTATGGGTGTCTATCAAGAGGTAACCCTTTTTCATTAAAAATGAGAAATATAAAATTGGGTTTGGACGACGGACGATGTAACTCGGGTGATTGAAAGACAAGTATTGAAGGTGATAAATTTGGGTTCAACTCGTGAAAATGGCAATAAGAATTATCATGTTTGCAAGGGGGTTTTGCACGTTCCAAGGACAAGCGGACCTACAAGATTGGGTTTCAATTTTTTTTTGAGAAATATAAAATCGGTTAGACACATTCCTAAGAGTTGCGTCTAAAGCAAAAAGTGGAGAGTTTCTTTGTTTTCCATCATCATTCATGCACCTAAGGAATACAATTGACATTTAACATGAGTAATTTTGAGTGAATTTTACAAATAGTCATTTATAATAAAATGCTTTTCATCTATAACCCTCAAATTTAAGAAATTATGTATGTGGTCTTTTACATTTGAAAATTGCTCCATAATCAACCTTCTGTAGACTATATGTAAAAAAATAATACTCCGTAATATTTAGATCTAAAGTACGAGTCATAAAGTTGTTCTTAAATACAAAGGACAACAAGTAACTTGCAAATGGGGTATTTTTTTGTACCCAGTATATAAAAATGCTTTAAGAGCCATTAATTGAGGGGCTAAACCATGAAGCAAAATGAAATCTCTATTTTATTAATGTGTACAAGTGGAGAGTTATGCTTTTGCAAATTTTTGAATGTCTATAAAAAGGGACTGTTTGATTGGGTATTTGAGAAGATGAGACACCTCTTATTATTCTGACACCTCTACATATATATTTGTACGGACGGAACACCCATATGTGACGATGTGGACAATCTCAGCCATACATCATCTCATCTCATAGTACAAATTAAAACTTGGGCTTTTGTGGGAATCCTAGGAAACTTTTATTTCATTAACTACTCCTTATAATAGGGTTTGAGATTATTCATACTACTTGGGCAAATCCATTTTAATTTGGAGAGTTTATGTCAAAGTTTGAGATTGATCACATACTCGCTTCGTGCCTAAAAAGTCTTCATATATAATTGATTTTTAAAACATTTATTGAAATGTATTTTGATGTTGACTATCTAAAAACGCTCTTGAATTTGATGATATATTAAAAATGAATAAATATATACTATGAGAGATATGAGAAAAATTAGTATGAATAAAAATAAATTTTTAATAGAGTGGAATTGTTTTTGAAACGGATGAAAAGTGGAAGAAAGAAAAGTTTTTAGAAACGGAAGGAGTATTACATAGATATACACCCCGAAATAATACTTGTGTGACCTTTTTTTTTCTATTCTATATTAGTTATCTATTAAGACTTTCTTAATAAATTGAAAAATGAATGAATGCAGACATAATAGACACTACAATTAATATACAATGAAGAGGGTAGAAAAAACAACCTCTATGGCAACATATGTCTACAAAACAAAATACTCCCTCCGTCCCAAAAAGAATGGGACGGTTTGACTTTTTGGGAAATTAAGGGAGGGATATTTTGGTATTGACTTTCCAAAAATACCCTTGATGTCATGGATAAAAATAGGATGTGATGTGATGGGTAAATTATTAGGAAAAAGGTATGATGTGATAGGTAGGGTATGAAAAAGTAAGGGGTAAAGTAGTTTTTTAATAGAAATGTAACGGACTTTACGGGACGCAATTTTTTCTAAACGTAACAAACTTTTTGGGACGGAGGGAGTATTAAATTTTAGAATAAATTTCCAAAATAGTTCTTTCTAACAAAGTATTATTCCAAAATAGTCATCAATAGGAAATAATTACTAACGGGATCCTTTGTAATTGAGATCAGATGTATTCCCTAACTAGTTCTTTGTTAAAAAAATGTCCATTATTTGATAGTTGAAAGGAAGATATTTGTATATTTTTTACCCTCTAAACTACAAATAAGTCCTCAAAACGGTTCTTTGAGCAGGAGATCATTAAGAGAATAAATCTAAATTGTTAAGAATCACACATGTAATTATTATATATTGAAGACTAATTTGAAAATACTTTATTACAGTAAGAAAAATCGTTTTGGAAATACGGAGTACAGTACACTCTAAATTTTAATATCAAAATTAATGTATTAATGTGAGTACTCATGACTCTTCATTTATACTACGAACTCTATAAGGATTAATGAAGTACAGAGTAATATGTAAAGAACAATTATATACACAATCATGATTAGGGAGTAATAATTAAGAAAGCAAATAGCTTAATTAATGCCAAGGGATGAAAGGGTATTGTCCAAACTGAGGACTGTCATCGGCGACGAGAGACAACTGGTCGTAGAACTCACCGGACGGCGGGAACTCGCCGGAGAAGGACTTCGGGAAATCGGAGTTGGTGGCGACGGCCTGATGAGGAGTAGGAGGAGGGTGGAAGAAGAAGGAGGAATCGGAGGAGGACGAGCAGCAAGCGGCGGCCGGGGCGGCGGCGGCGGCGGAGGAAGAATAGGAGGCGAGGCGGGCTCTGGCGAGGAAGAGGTCAGACTGGAGCTGGGCCATGCGGCGCTGGAGGGAGGCGATGGCGCCAATGCAGCCGTAGACGGGGTCGGTGAGGCGGACCTCGGCCTCGTACACGAGGGAGTTGACGGCGTCCTCGCGGCGGTCCTCCGGGACCTCGCTCAGGATCTTGGCGACGTTGCTGGCGCCGAACACCTTGTGCACCTTGGCGAACCTCTTGGGGTCGCCGTCGGGGCGGAAGTACGGCGCGAACTGGCAGTTGGCGTAGCACTTCCTCTTCAGCAGCTTGCAGGCGGCGCAGGAGGAGCTCGAACGCCCTCCTCCGCCGCCGCCGCCGCCCTGCTGCACTCTGTTATAATGGCTCAGCTTGTTATTATTGTTCATTGCAGCTTTGAATTTGACACAGAAGCTAACCAAACAATGCTTCTCCGCGTTTTTCTGCCCCCATTAATAGTTACAGTACCTAGTACTCACTCTCCCCTTGGTCCACAAATTTTATTTCCCAATTTCACTTTCCTATTCAAACTTTTTAAATTTTGATCATAAATTCATACAAAAAATAATTTGAATGATCAATTATATTTATAATCAAAAAATTCATTTTGAAACATACCATTGAAATGTTATAACTTTTGTAATATACTCTCTCCGTTTTCTATAACATTTCCTTTTTCTCTTTTTTGTTTTCTTTAAAACACTTCCACTTTTTGTTAAAAAACAACTTTTACTCATATTTTTTCTTACCATACCTATCACATCATACTTTTTCGTTAATAATATATTAAATATACACTCCTTATTTCTCACAAAAATATAAATATATAGAAACCGTTTTATGAACTGGATGGAGTATATATATTTATGTATCAAAAGAAAGATTAATGGTTAAAGTGTTGGTCTGTTGGACTAGAGATTGTAAAATTTCTAATGAAATGAAATTTAATGGACGGGTAGCATATAAGGAGAATTTACCATTTAAAAAAAGGATTATATGATTATTTTATTTTACCAAATACAAACTACTTCAATATTTGATATTTTAAATTTACATTGTTAGTTTAAGAAAGCCTTTGAAAAATAAAATGTGTGTAGTTATAATTTGTTTAGAGAAGAGAAACTACTTGGTAGTTAATAACCATATATTCATTAATATCAAAAAAGGGAATAAAATAAAACAAGTGTAAGATTTTTTTTGGAATATTCAAAAAAGGAAAATGTACAAAAATGAATATGATGGAGAGAGTATAAGTTAATAAAAATTATTGTGCCCCTCAAATAACAATAACTCTGAATTTTTAATGGATCAAAAACACGTGAAGTAAATTTTAGGGATGAAATTGAGGGTTGGGTGGTAGCTAGTGAGTTTGGGTCGATCCAGGGTGGAAAGTCTACCAAGGGTATGTAAGGGTAGGAAACATTAATATTATGAAGTGAGCACTTTTGTTCCAAAAAAAAATTGACATCACAATATCGACTAGTGTCAGTGTTAACGGAATTCACTCCTAATTATAAACACCCCATGTGAAACTAGAATTATATTGTCACTCAGTGTTATAATCCCTAGACTTTAAACTTTAAAACTTTAGGTTTTCAATGACAATTACATTTTGTGTGAATAAATTTTACAAACAATTCTTGTTATTGGCGATATTTATTTATATGGGTGTGTTAATTTGCAAATGTTGTTAAAGCCTACAACTCTTTTATACGGTCAACAACTTATTTGTATTTAAGTACGTAATTGCTGAAAATCGAAAGTCAATGTGATGTGGAGTACTACTCTGTGTACTTAGTAGCTAGCTAGCCCAGGAGAGGTTTTTAATAGATTTGCGGTTATGGTTATTCTCACAAGATTTAGCTTTAAAGAATTTTAAGAGAACACTTTTGGGGACATCTATATTTGTCACCCAATGGATTGTACTGACCATTTTATCCCTAAACTCATAAAGATAATGCTTCAAAATTTACTAAAATTGTACTCCCTATTTAAAAAAATTAAAAGTCATTCAAGTCAAACTCTCTTTAATAATTGGCTTCTAAGTTTTGTCAATCATTTCTAATTTCTTGATGTTTAATAAAGCTCCTTCCAACATCTTCATTTTTATTCAACTCTATCTTTCTAAACACACCGGTTCCATGGTCTTATTTTGAGTGGCCATGGAGGACATTGTCCCTCTACAGTGTTTCGTTTACAAAATTGATTGCTCCTACCTCTCATAACCTTCCATGTTGAACTCTTTTTTCCCTTCCCACTCTTGGCCCCAACTCATCCTCTTCCCCACGTCAATTGCAAGGTGCAAATTTAATTGACTTTGGGTATTAAAAAAAATTGACACCAAAATCAACTAAAACTTGTACTACGCAATTGACATAGGTGAGGAGATTAGCTAGCTAGGGACGAGACTGTGTGGTAGGAGGTTACTAGAGCAGTTAGACGGGATAGAGACAATCAATTTTGCGAACGGAACATCGTAGGCGTTTCCATTGGGACAGTGTCCTACGTGGCTACTCAAAGTTAGTAGCCATGAAACCGCGCCGCTTTTATAAATATTTCTAAAAACTCATTTAAATTTTTTAAACATTTAACTATGCTTATATAACCAAGAGAAAGAACCTTAGAATAAATGAGTTTACAAGAAAGCCATGTTTCTTGCACTCCTTCCATCCAAAGAACACTTTAGGATGATATGGATTTGTAATTACATAAACGTACCTATATAATCCTAATAAAATTGAATTCTACTTCTTTTTTTTATTATAAGAAAATTATGTATGTGAGATGAATCACTTAAATATAATACTCCCTCCGTCCCAAAAAGATTTACACCTTTCAAAAAAATTGCGTCTCACAATCTCCTACCCATTTCTATTAAAAAACCACTTTTACTCCTTACTTTTTCAAACCCTACCTATCACATCATACATTTTTCCTAATAACCTACACATCACATCTTACTTTTACCCATCACATCAAGGGTATTTTTGGAAAGTCAACACAAAACTATCCCTCTCTTAACTTCAACTTTAGTCAAAACGTGTAAATCTTTTTGGGACGGAGATAGTATATATGAGTCCAATATGATAGAGGCAAACAAATAAAATAAACATCATGATCATGCTGATATGAGAGGGTCTACCAAGATTTGCCCATCATCTCGCCATTTAATGTTTAATTATCATTAATTAAATGCATGCATTACATTATGTAATAAATTACATCACTTGTTTTATGATAGGCGATTAGGCGTGTGTACTCCCTTCACTTCAATTTTATGAAAATTTAGGTACAAAAAAAAATTAGTCTTTCTTTTATTATTATTATTCTTTAAACTTTACTCTATATATTTAAAAATTATACAAAAAATTCTATGAAATAAAATGTGACAACACTATATTATTTTATGAAATAAAAAAAATCAGACAAAGATTGTCATCAAGGTAGCCCCTAGCGATACCTTGGTGGGGCAAAATTCCTACAACCCCTACATGCCCAAAAAAAATTTCTTCCGAATTCGAATTAAACTTCTTACTTTTTTTTATGTTTTATTTTTAAAAAAAAAGTCTTACACTTCTTTAATTTATTTTTCTAACAAATTTAATAAATTACCAAGTTTTTTGTTCTAAACGAATTTCAAAATATCTTTTGTTATCCATCTAATTGTCACATTTTTTTCATTTTCCTCTAAACAAACTTTAACCGCTATTTTATTTACTTCATAACGTTTTTTTAAAACTCCAAAAAATCGAAATGTGATAATTAACTCCATTGCATGTAAACTACTTAAATAACCCTATTGGCTAAGCTATCACATGTATACTCGTCGTAGTAGCAAATTTGGATAAAAATATACTCCCTCCGTCCCAAAAAGATTTACACCTTTTTAAAAAATTGCGTCCCAATATCTCCTACCCATTTCTCTTAAAAAACCACTTTTACCCCTTACTTTTTCAAACCCTACCTATCACATCATACCTTTTTCCTAATAATCTACACATCACATCCTACTTTTACCCATCACATCAAGGGTATTTTTGGAAAGTCAACACAAAATTATCTTTCCCTTAATTTCAACTTTAGTCAAAATGTGTAAATCGTTTTGGGACGGAGGTAGTATTATCTTAGCACATAGTTTAATTTAGATGGTAATTAAAGATGAGATTCAATAACTAAATTCAACTTCTGACAAACACAATGATAAATGATTCACCAACGATGATGACTACTACGTGCCAGTACAAGAAAATGAAAAAAAATTGAAAAGAAGAAGAAATTTGATGCAATGACAAATAATGCATGTCAATTACAACTTATTTTCACATTATCCTTGCATCCTAAAATTATCGTACTCCGTAGTTACTATTTTAAACTTTTAATAACTTTAATTTGTATATGTATTTTTCATGGTTAATTTATCTAAATAGGACTAAAACATAATGACTTTCTCAAAATAGGACCATATATTTTTATTTCCCAATGTAGGACTATTGGTCATTATCAATTAGTCATTATTCAACTAAATGTCTACCATCACTTGGACATTATTTTTCTCACTAGTCATTATTAAGTCTTATTTAAGGAATAAAAAAGTTTAACTCCTACATTGGGAAATGACTTATATTTTAGTCCTATTTCGTGCAAATCTCACATTTTTCATTGATCTTTTAATAATATAAAATAGACATGTCACCATTTTTAATAGAAGTTTTGATATTATTTTGAAATATGTAAGTTATACCCCCTCGTCCTAAAATTAACTTCCAATTATGTTTTACAATATAATGTTTGACTGATTTTTTTTCAACTTAATTTATTATACAATTGATGTGGAATTTAACAAAAAAAATTATATGTTCAAAAAACAAATCAAAAGGCTTATGAAACTAGAAGTGACATGACTACATTTTTTATCAAATAAGTCGCGAAAATAGACAAACAAAGTGAATAAAGTTTAACTCAATAAATAATGTACGAGAAGATACATGATTTTGAGACCGAGCTGAGGGAGTATACTTTTAATTTTTATTCTTATTTATATATAAAATCAATTTAAAATAAATGAAGTTTTATACGGTTAACCATAATTTTATTAGATTAAATTCCATAATTGGTCCTTTATAACATGGGGGTTTCCATATTTAGTCCTTTATTATCAAATATTACCCCTGTAGTCCTTTTTTTAAGCTTACCTTTCCACAAATGGTCCTTTTTTTTGATCTTCTGCCGTGTTGGTCTTAATTTAAAATCTAAAAGTATAATTTGACATCAACATTATGTCTAGTGACGTGTTCTGATATTGGTTAAACAGATAACACAAAAATAATGACTATGATTGTGGGCTAGGATTCTGACGAAAGATCACATTTGTAGACTATCATTGTCGTAAAAAGCGACTGTAATTCACAAACGATGCAAACGAAACAGCCTTTGGAATTGTGTATGACAAAAAAGATATATTATCATTGTGAAATTACACTTTTAGCCTTCAAATTAACACCAACATGATAGAAGATCAAAAAAGGACTATTTGTGGAAAGGTACCCATAAAAGGACCACTGGGATAATATTTGATAATAGAGGACTAAATAGGGAAACCCCTACTATAAAGGACCAATTATAGAATTTACTTATTTTATTAATTTTATTAATGAGTATATAGGTGGTGTGAACGTGTGATAGGATTCTCTTCCACCTGCAAAACCTCTTCGAGACATCAATCATGATTCATGAATGCTAGAATTTCACATACAGTACAAAAATGTGTAAGCACTGAAACCAATGATTAAACAAGTTGGAAAATTATTGAGAAAATTTTAAAATAAACCCAAAAATTGTCATTTCAAAAAAAAAAAAGAAAAGAATACACCCCATCTCTCACATCTTCCGAATTAACCATAAATTGAAGGGGCTTGTAACCAGTACCTAGATCCAAATCTCTCTATACTTATCGAGATTAAGACCTTATTTTAAACGTTAATCAGTATCAATATTTTGAATATATAGTCTTTTACTGGTTTAAATTCACTTACTAAGTGTAAATATTAAACAACACTAATTATTAAATAATATTTTTAAAATGCTAAAACTATTATCGAAGAAACATTTAATACAGAGTATTATTGTCTCATAATATAGCTATGTCAAGTATTTAAAAAAATGTCATTTCATTGAGTAGGAAATGTGAGTGGAGTAAATAAAAGAGTGATGAAAGGCCCACTTGGATTCAAATAATTGTTGTCCATTCCAAACCCAACACTCATAAAAGGCCCGCGTGATATTATTCTTTTCTTCTCTCTACAAATTCTGGTGATGTTTGATAATTAAATATAAAGTGTTTTTCATTTTAAACATTTTGTGATGTAAAAAATAATAATTTGTACCTCATCAAAACATTCGTTGAGATGTTTGATGAGTCCAGGGCCGGCCCCGAAAAATGAAAAAATAAAATTGGTTCGGTCGAAAATTTACACTTTGGGCCTTAATTAATTTTTACTTATGCTATAAAATTAATAACAAATTTAAAAATATGAGGCCCTAAAATTTTAGAGGCATTGTACGGTTGGCCACTTTGCACACCCTCCAGGCCACCCATGGATGAGTTTACTAAATTTATTTTTTAATGCATATTTGGTTAAATTTTATATACTTCATTTAACAAACTAAATTTTAAAAATGTTAGGTTTATGTTTGGCACGAAGGACAATCATTATTTAAATCTAAATCACAAATTTTATTTTTAAAGGTAGTACGAACTTGAAAAGGAGACAAGTACCACATTGAGTTGAGTTGATTTTAAATGAAGGGTTGTGTCAAAACCCTAGCTTTGGGTTCTTGCTTTTGTCAATAATTGTGACTCCACTCAAATTAAAGATTGTCCCCTCCGACTCGCGAGTTATAATATACATCCGAATGCCCCCATCCGAGTTATAATATACATCCGAGTTATAATATACATCCGAATGCCCGCATGGGCAGCTCAGTTGGTCAAGAGCGTGAAATCTTGGACCGATGACCAGGGATCGAGTCCCGCAAGCGGCAGTGTGGGAGCTATCCAAAAATCCCATAAAGAGTGAGGAGGCTCCTTGTGCGCGGTGGGCACGGGTCTAGCGTTCTTGGCCGACTGAGTCACCATGATTTACTTCCTCCACCATTCCTGTCGGGCAAGGGGGTGGGGGCGCCTGGGGTGGGCGATTCCACCTTTTGGACCGATAATATACATCCGAATGTACTAAAAAATGGATACATCCAGCTACTGAAATGACGAAGTGCAACAGAGCAGACATGGGGTAGGAAGAAGAAGATGAGCTACATGAAAGAAAAGGGAGTCGCGATCGACAAATCCAAACCCTAGGGAGGTAGAATCTAGGTGCGGTGAAGTTGGGTGGAGGTGGTGGTTGGTGGCGGTCGTTGGCTTTCCGGCGTGACGTAGGCGGAAGCCTTTTGCAGAACGAACATCCAATTGCTTATAAATAAACCCTTTAAACATTATGTTGTTCCAAAAATTTTGAAAGTGAGTATTCACCGGGTGTAACTAGCTCTATATAACCCACTATTTACTTACAGAATTGATTAATAAATGACTGATAAAAGCTGAAATCGTGTTCAATTTTTGACAATCATGCTATCATGAACATGTTTGACATGAGTTCTCTATCAAAGGTGTCATTTGTAGATGATTTGTCATTTGAATTAAGAACGTGGAAAACTACATCAAAATGTCAAATATTCAAGAGTATCTGAAAAATTAATTGGATATTAGAATCAAATATCCAATCTTGTTCATTTAATAATTAAGTACGAAGTATTATATTTTATTTAAAAAAAAACAAATTTCCAAGTTTTCATATAACTAAATATGAGTTTGACAATCTTTTGAGCTCTACTCCTATAGTCACATATTTCAGGGTCACACTTTCCTGAATCCTATTGAACCTGAAGTGATATGTAAAAATGCACTATCCTAATTTCAATAAAACTTATGCACTCAAAAGTATCATAGATTTGGTAAATTTGCACAGAAATTTTTGCATATCAGTAACATTAAAAGTGTTCTTATGATATAAAGAATTCTCATATTTAACACACGGTAACCATACCGTTAACAATGGTACGAAGAAACACATGACAAAAAAAATGATCAAAACACAACAATAAATAACATTGGATGTTGCCCAAAAACAAGAGCTCTAGAATGGAGTATCCTTTGCCAGGAAAACAGCATTGCCATTAAGGCCTGATAAAACTCAAAATTGTACATTACTCCCCCAACTTCTTCAGTCTGTTATAACATGCCCAGAGTTTTCTAAATCAAGTTCTCCCATCCCTGTATCCTCTTCCTCTTCGCTGTCTTCGTCACCGCTGACCTCATCATTCTCCTGGCCCAGCTTTTTAAACTCCTCAGCAAGCAGTCTTTCCTCTTTTTCACTCACCTGCAATCACAATAGGTATTACAAATCTATCCTATTTGATAAAAACTAAATTAGATATAGAATTCTAAGATTTTATTAAGAAGCTAATTCAATAGTTTCAATCCCATAAGCTTTGCTTTCCGTCTTTCAGCAGTTCTCTTTCAGTTAGACATAGTAGTAGTAGTAGTAGTAGTAATACTTTGTAACAATTTACTTATTTAAGGCGGCCTTTGTATGATACCCGGAGTAGTTAGTTTCTCACATTTCCACCCCACTATTTTTGGGACAATGAGGGAGTGACACAAAAATTAGGAAAAATATGATTGTGTGGTTGATATTCATGTCAAAAAGTAAGATAAAGAATGAATGAGAATCAAACTAATATGATCAAATATAGTATGACTTATGAGACAAAACTAAGAGGACGGACAAAAAGGTAAAAAGGGACAAAAATAGCAGGACAGACAACGAAGGGTGTATTCTTTTAATTATTTTATTTGGTAACTTCATAGTTACTAGGTCTGGTTCCTATATATACCTTTGTATCCTGATTATTTGAGTAATACGGAGTACAATTTTTCCACCAGTTTCTGCAAAAGCTGACTAGGTCCACTACAATTAGCTAAATCAGCAGACCTTTTGTGTCATAAAAAACAAACTCCTCCCACAACGTAAGCTGACTGAGTCAAGTTATCAGCAAGTTTTGTGTCACCGCTCAATGCCAATTGGCTGATATTTTTTAAGATGATGCAGGAGTTAGTTTTTAAGGATGTAATGACTTAAATAGATGCTTTGACCTTCATTTTTATATGACATTACTCCCTCAGTCCCAAAGCAAGTCGTGTTTAAGTTCGAAACAACTTTTTATTAATAGAAAATATAATCAAGGCAAACCTTTACACGTTACGAATCTCCTACAACTATCTTTCATGACTGTTTGAGTAACGTACTTAACCACATGCCGATTTGGATTTACTTCAAACATGAATTTACTGTAAAAGACATTTTTTTAACTAAACAAAGACAAGGAAAATGACTCTTCTTTACCATAGGAGTATATTAATATATTCTGTTGAAAAATAAGGAGTATTTTTTAATATATTTTTGAAAATTCAATCGATTCACGTCATTTCAGCCTTAATTTCATCAGATAAACCATTTTTAGCCTTGCCCACCAGTTACCAAGGTTTTAGACAATGGAGGTTGAATCCATTAAAACAAGTATTATGATGAAAGGACTATCAACAGTGTCAAGAAAAACACTGCAACTCACCACTCTAGGCTCCTCCTTCACGGTGAGATTTCCTTTATGACGTTGTATTTCCTCCCGGCAAGCTGCAATCGCATTATGAAGGATAGATATGCCTTGCTCCTGCAGTCGGATACAGAGAACACACATCAATCATGCGGAAGCTAGGTCTAGATATAACACACTTGGCACAAGGAAGGGAATATAGAGGGTAAGAGGAATTTGTTCCTACTGGGAAAAAATGTAGAAAAAATTATCAAATTAATAAAGAATTCATATTTCACTGTTAGGTTGGTGAGATAACGGAATAAATTATATAAACACCAACGTATCATCACTTTTAATAAATAGAATTAAAATTGCATGTATAAACACGGTTATTTTTTGTTCAAATGTGCTCTTTTTCTCACCCCTCTCCATGGACAAAAAGTGTAGGCTATCGGAAATACATTATGAGATAATGAATTATCCCTTCAACATGCAGGCTGCTGGAGTAAATGATATGCTTAACCGCCAATAGACAGCAACTTTTCACCTCTCTCCAAGGAGAAAAAAAGTATTAGGTCATTGGAAATAGATTAGGTGATAATGAATTATCCCTTCAACATGAAGACTGATGAACTAAATGATATGCTTCTCCGCTAACAGACAACAAATTAGATAACACCAAATAATAGAGATCACAAAACCTCTACATAAAATGGCTTAAGAAAATGTACTTCGGCTTGTTACAATTAAACAGAGCATAGTAGAGATGGAAGTGGTTTAGCATGTACTCCATAACACATATTTTCTATGAGTATATATATATATACACACACACACACACATAATTAAAAAACGAGTAAGCTTGTATCTAATTCATGTTATGAACAAATTGCCAAGTTCCACTCATTCTATGTTTCCTTTTTATCCTACAAGATACAGAGATTTACATTCAAGAAATAAATCCAGGATACTAAACAATGCTGCATGTGAATGAAATAAAATACCTTGTCAAGAGTCTGTGTATTGAGAACATATGCTGGGGGAGCAACAAGTTTAATTTTAACAGGGCAATCTTTGTTACCAACAGCTTCAGCTTTACGCATAGCTTCCTATAATGTTCAAAATGAAAACAAGTATTGCTAAACATATTTAAGCTCAACTAGGGGATGTCATTTCGTAAATTATTCCAAGGCACAAAAATTTTGGCACGCTAGTTTTGCAATTGATTGCCGAACCAAACTACTTTGGTTCCGTTCAAGCATCATCATTACCAACACCTTTATCCCAACTAGTTGGGATCGATGGTTTTAAATTTATTATGCAAATTAAATGACACTAAAATTTCATGCAATATAAAAAATTTACGTAGGATGTCCTTCGTAACCTACATAAGAAAAAAAGATATGAAACTTCTGAAGTCGTCATCAACTCATCATCATATGTTGGATAGTAACATGGGACATGAGCTGAGAAATTTTATTTTGGCATGTCCATTACCGAATTGATATGGCAAGACCAATGATACAAATCATGAAATGTGCTGAAGGTTCAGTTTAGTAAATACCTAAATTAATTTGGCACACTATTTAGTTTCAACATACCATCTGAACATGAGAAATACTCTATATTTTTTATTTAAAAAAATATAAATATATATGAAAATTATTATATACAAATAATTAAATGTCAACACACAAACACAACCTCTGTCTTAAAATAAAGTTTTGGATTTGGCCCAACATAATTATTAAGAAAGATATGATAACCACACAATTTTTCCTTAAAAGAATAGAGAAAGCTTGTTTTAGGGCAGAAAGATTACGTGTGGGTATTTTTCTGTGTCGACATTCGGTACATAATGAATAAAAAAGATGTATAACAAGCCAAATACCAAAAAAATGAGAACTAATATACTGATTACCAAACCAAAAATTTGTTTCAACAATTGGAACAAACAGAATATTTGATTTGGACTCGGTTCAATAGGTTTACCTAACTGTTCACACACTTAAGCTCAACAAGCGATATTGCTACTTTTATAAACCAGGTAGATGTGGTTAATAAAAAAATTCCCAATGCAATGAGAATGAACAAGTACAAAACCTTTATGTGAAGAACACCATCAAACTGAAAACACTTCATCTCAACATCAGCCCGGATCTTCAGTGGCTGCGGAGTCATTCTTCTCCTAATATTTTGTACCAAAGCATTTTTAACTTCCTCAGATAGTGCAGGAACCACCCTTGTTATCTAAAGCAATAAGATAATATGAAATCACATTTTCCATCAAAGGACAAATAATGTAAACATTCAAGCATCAAAATTCAAGAGAAAAAATTTTACCGTGTTGCCATCAGGGCCAACTTCTGTAACTTCACGAGTTAGGGAATTCAGAATTGAATCTGGATCATTGACAATCAGCTTGAATGCCTGAAAGTGAACCATAAATTATACTATGTATAGAGTGCAAGTAATGTTAAAGTTATATAAAGTGCAAGTCAAAAATGTTACAGGAAATAAAACCAATAACTGGAATATACTAAACCAAATCATAAAGCATTTGAACGGAGTATTAAACCATTAAATCTCACCTCAAAAGCATGGCCATATTTCCTGTATAGAGGCCAACCAACATGGATGTAAAGATCCTGCAATTGCAAGTAGAAGCAGTTACTATAAACTCTTATAAAATTGTTCGTGTAAGAACTCAGAACGACAATGTGACGTCAATGATTATTGACAATGCATGTGTTTTACACATAGGAATGCAGCATATGGCACAATTTCTCAATGGAATTTGATTCCACACATATTAATGCTCATTTTTCCCACTCATACAAAAACATATCTTTTTTGAACAAATCCTCAACTTAATGCTCACTTTTCCCACTCATGCTCATTCTCAATTCCTGCAACTCAGCCACCACAAAGCTAGTACCAAATTCAAAAGAAGACTAAGTCTACCTCGAGATCGAGTTCCATGGTTTCGGCAACATGGCGCATGATGGAATGTACAAGCTTGCTCTTGTTATACCTCTCTTCACAAGCCTGAATGTCCTCCTCGGCGACACGGCGCTTGCTGAGATCGATGTACCCCTTCTCCTTGTTAACCCTAAGAACCATGACGGGTTCGATTCTGCCCACCCTAATCAAGCTGCTTATGCTCCGAATCCGGCGGCGGGAGAGCTCGGAGAAGAGAATCATGCCTTCGATGTTGTTGTACTCGAGGAGGGAAACGTACGCGCCGCTGTCGGCCATGCTTTTCACCTGGATCATCACCGCCTGGTCGACTTCCGGGTACTTGGCCTCGTACATCCGGCACTCTAGGTTCGGAGTGTTGGTCGCCATGATCGCGCTGTTGGGGATTTCTGGACGGGCTTGCTAGGGTTTCTTCGAGCTCTGCGAGGGGACTGAGGGCTTTGCTCCGGTGACGGGCGCGTAGGAGTTGAACAAGTATCAGGCTTTTGGCATTTCGGATTTTGATTAAAATGTTATTTTCAATTGAAAATTGAAAAAAAAAAAAAGAAATTAAAAAAGAAAAGAAAAAATGTACATCAAGATTCCGGAAATTTTTTCAATTTTGATTAAAATGTTATTTTCAATTGAAAATTGATAAAAAAAATTAAAAAAGAAAAAATTTACTATAATATTTCGAAAAAATCTTCTAATTTTACAATAATACTATGGAAATTAAGTAATTACGGAGTACTTTATTACTCTCACAATTACTCTATTTTTTACAAAAATACTTCACTCACCACCTTACTTGCACAATCATATTGTGTAATATCTACATCAATTTTTAGATTTATGTCTTAGAAAATAAAATACTTTTTTCAGTTTTCATACACAAATAAATAAATTACTTATTCTTCCTCCAATTTAAATATAAATCTCCTACTTTTAGAGTTTGTTCATTTGGGTTTGAAAAATTAATTTCCAACCTTTTCTAATTACTTTTTTCTCCAACTCCTAACAGTTTCATATAATACTCAATTTTAGAATTCCAAGCAAAAATAACATGTTCTAATTGTGAAAGGCATGATTAATACTCCGGGGTATTTGAGTTGGAAGAGGATAAGGGATTTATTTTTTTATGAAAATAAAAAAAGTAATTTTTTTCAAATCATCACTTTAAAAATATATTTAGATATTACACATTTTTATTGTGCAAGTAAGGTGATGGGTGGAGTGTTTTTGTAAAAAAGAAAGCAATTTTGGGAGTAATGGTATAATTAATTGATTTTGAGAGTATCAAAAGTTTTTAAAGATATAAATTTTAGTTTTTATTTTCACATTAAATTTTAAAAAAGTTGAGTTGGAAATAGTTTCAGTCAAATTTTGTAAACAACGATAAACGATTTAAATTGAAATGGATAGAGTAAAAAAGTCTACTATTTTTGTTTGAACAATAAAATTATTCAAAAAGCATGTTGTCAATTGAGATCGTGACCATTGACCAACAAGACTTCAAAAAACAACTAGTATAATATACTTGTTGTTCTGTAATTTGTAATATTTCTCATGGGTTAAGTTTGATCATTTGAGACTATTTTTTCATTAGCATTGCAAATTCAAAAGCATGTAATGAATTCACGATTAACCAATCATTTGTTAGTTATCACGTTGAGGATATAGAAATTGAGCAAATGCAAGTTACGTATTTCTTTATTGTATGAATTCAAACACAAAATGTCTTTAGAGACAACTTGTTGACAAAATGCAATTGTAAGGTTTTAGAAATGCAAGTTCTAGTATAACTATTTGCTCATATCAATCTCACACTTTAATTAAAGCAAACAAATGAATAGATAGAAAGAGAAACAAAATAATATTCCCTATGGCTCAATAGATTTTTTTTCACTTTGTTTGTCCGTCCCAAATAAATAAAACAAACGGAAGGAGTCGTAATGATGATGATGACGACAACAACAACAACAACAACAACAATAATACAAATAATAATAATAGTAATAATAATAATAAAATATGCATTGATCTATAACAAATGCTTCAAATCAATAAGAATAAGATATTCTAAAATTGGTCACACAACTTAATTCTAAGAGATAAATTGAGGGGCAATGCGGATTCCAAGTCAATCCCAACTTATCCACAACTCATGACTTTTAGAGTAGTGCAGTGTCGTTAATGCAGTGTGTGGGTAAAAATGTGTTGGGGTGGACAGGTGGTTAATGCATTTGTTTCACACCTCCAGAGCTACACTCACAAAATTATCGAGCATAAATTGATGCTCATATTTCCATACAACATCTTTGGTGTCAATAATGCATTAGTAATTGATACTCTATTTGGCAGTTTTAGAAATTTACACATTGTGTTGTCACTTAAATCTTGAACACAATTTATGTTTTTTAGCATTAGAAAATAGAGTCACATGAGGAAGAAAATTTTCTTCTATCCACCCCTTAGGAATCATGCTTGATTAGTCACTTTTCCAGTCTAAGGTATAGCTAAAAGCAAACTACGCAAGAGCCGATACCCTACTTGAAAACCGAAGAAGAGATAGGTGGATTCAAAGCCAGTCGTTGTCTGAACACCCAACACAAGCATTTTAACGAGTTTCTGAAACTAAACACATTCAAAATCTAAAAAAAGCAGAGCCACAATCACAGACCAGTTTGTCCAAAATATCTATCATGCAGCTTCACCATGGAAGAGCATCTGATCAAAGTGCCACACACCTAAGAGCACAAAAAAACATGGATTGGGTAAGAAATTTTAATATGAAAAGGTATTGAATCACAAGGCTAATGGTTGATAGTTTTGGAAAGAGTAGAAAGTAGAAAACAGGATTTACCGTGTCCTTTGCACACTCTTCTTAGCTGCGCCACGTACTCGGATATCTTCTTGATTGATTCCACCTAATATATATGTGTCAATGAACCTTGAATCAGCATACAGTCAATTTAGAGAGCAGTAGTTCAACAACATTAAATTTAGAGAGCATCATTAATCGAGATCAAACCTGTTCGTCCAAGAACTGGCTTTCAATGAAGTCTGCCAAGTGAACATCATTATTTCGACTAGCCACCTGTTAATATCAAAGGCGAAGCATATTAGCCAAATGGCACACAAAAACCCCTCCCTCCCATGAATTTACTACTCCATTTATTCTTGGCAAGTTTGTTGAAATATGGAATTCTATGGTTGAGATTTATTCAGAAAGTAAAGGAAAATGTGAACCACATATTCTTTGAAGGAACATTTTGGGACTACCTAAAATTGAAAAATGAGAAGAAAGTTATAGGAATATGCAATCTCATGCTTGACTCTTTATATATGTGATGTAGCTTCTCAATAGTTTTGTGATGAGTTAGGAAACCAACTTCGGCTAGCCAATTTTTGATTCTTTTCAACTGTTGTGAAAAACAGATATGGAGTGTAGCTGAACATGAAAGCAAAATATTTCTTGCAGCATGCAAATCTATGACCTTGAGTTCATTACTGCTGTGAAGAAAAATAAATGTGCAGTATAAGTGTTATTAAGTGTGAGAAGCCAAAAAAAACTTACAGCATGCAAGTTTAGGAGCTTCTCATTAGTTAACTTCTCTAAAGAAAGTGCAAGCTCCATGGCTGTCAAAATAAACTAACGGATAATAATCATAATATCTTAAAATAATCCAGGATAATCATAACGCTTGAGATCTATGAGAGAAAAATCAGTTTGTGAATCAGACTGCAATATACACTAGCAAGGTAGAATAGAACATATTACTGAAAAAGGACATCTTGCGGAATTGAATTACATTCAAACCAACAGTTTTAGCCTTTTAGGCACATTGAATAGACGTGAAATCCAATTCCAAGATTGGCATGTACTCTAGGGTATTATATGTGTGTGAAGGCATTCAAGAACACTTAAACTTACATAAATAAACAGGAAAAGAACACACTAATAATTAAAAAAGAATGTGAAATGAACATTTCAACTTAAATCTAGGCAAGTCTCGTGTAGAACCCGTATGCTTGCACATGTACATTATTAAAATTGTACGTTTCTAGAAAAGTCTGTCTGCATATCAGGCCAAAAGCATGTCTACAATATCAAATATGAGTGGAAAAATTAATGGTAAAATCAGATTAAAAAATGTCCACATTCAACATCGACAATTATGTTTGGAGAGAAAAAGAAATGTTATAATGTCATATGGATTGACATCAAAGGAAAATGCTCATTTACATGCTGGAACAAGTCATGAATCTCGTAATATATGCTTCTATAGCCTTCTAGGAGTACAAAAGGATGATTTAAAATGGCAAGATATGAACATTACCATACAATGCATCTCCTTTCTCAGCATCAACAAACTCAGACAGAGGCATCACAATTGATTGCAGCTTCACTTTTCCACCTCGTTTATTCTAGAATCAGGAAAACCATAAAAATCAGCACTAGTTCTATCAAGCTGATTGCAACACAGAATGCAAACACAAATGCAAAATGGAAATTCTTTGGTACAGAGTATTATTTAAGTAATGTCCGGGAAGAAATAATGTTTAAACACCTGATATTCCATTAGTTTCTCAGCATGGCCTCTTTCCTCATCGCTGGATTCCTTGAAAAACCTACTCAATTCAATGTGAGAACAAAAATTACTAGAAAAAAAATGCAGCACTAAAACTTTAACACAAGTGTTTGAAAAATGGAATAGACATTAAAGGATTGGAGAATCTGAGAGATTTTTTTTACTTGGCAAGGCCTTTGAGAGCAACATTGTCTCTATCGAAATAGGCGAACATTGCATGATAAACATATGAAACATTGTACTCAACGCTGCAATCACATCAAATGAAAAATTGAACGGGCAAACAGGTTAATCAGCATCATCACCACCAAAAGTAAATCCGCAACAATTTCATGATTGCGAAGTGAATGATATATCACGAAAATCGAAACGACCTACTTGATCTGTTCGTTGATAGCAGATTCACACTCATCGACAAACACCTGGCGGGCAAGAGAAGTCAGATGACCACTCGGGACGAGCATGTGATCCTTCTTCACTTCCTCAAATGGCTCAAAAAGGACGCCGGTTAACGGCTTGTTGTTCGCGCCCTTGGAGGCGCAAACCGCGAGCGCATTCCCGGCGGTATTCGCCGGAAGACGACTCTTCGGCGGTGAAGCATTGGAAAACAGAGGATTCAGCTTATCCCCGTGAGAACTCGACGGATGGAACGCCGGAGCCGCTTTGAGAAGCGTGGATTGCATGTCTATGACTGCTGTGTGAGAGAGCCGGAAGAGAGAATTTGAGAGCGAGAAGAGAAGAGAGGAGAAGAGAAGTTCCGAGATATTGGGGAGGGGGGTTGAGGTGCCGTTATATTTGCGGGCGTGAGATTGGGCTAATTTTCCGGACGGAGCGGCTGCCAAGCTGGAGCTTTAAACTTATAGCCCGGGATTCTTGTTCCTTCCAATTTTCGGCTTCCTCACGGAGGAATTAATTTAAAATGTCTTGTTGATAGAGTTTAATAATAATGAAATATGGATCACTACATTGACTTATATAAAATAATTCAGTTGAAAAAAATTAAAAAAATAGTAAAGAAAAAAAGTATGGATTAATGACGCATTCATTAAATTTTTTTTATCAAAATAGGAAATGTGAAAGAAATTTTTGGACAGCTCAACAATAAAACTAGAGAATAAATTAATGGAAGGAAAGAGTATTTTAAAATTTACACTAATAGTTTGTATTTAAATAAAATGAATTAGAATTAACAATAGTTGGGTAAAGGTGGCCAAAACATAGAAAAATAAAGAGTTTAGTAGAATTATTGATGTGATTATTAAAATTTTTACTCTCACTTCAAAAACCAATATTGACACTAAAAGAAATGTGCATTATTTGAAAATGTTTGCACCCAATTTAAGTGGATAACATAAATTGCAACGGATAAAAGGTGGGAAATATCAATTCACCAATGAGCTTCCCAAAGAAATTTGGCCATTGTTCGTGGGGACTGGGGAGCAGGAAACTCTTTGAAAAAAAATCATAGAGATGTTTGTTTCATAGAACTAGGAAATAGGATTCAAAGACTCCATTTGGAGTCAACGTTAAAAGTTAGTACTACCTCCGTCTCATTATCAAATTCTCTCAATGTGTAAGTCTAAAAATAATCATGTATGATCTTGTTTGATTCGTCTTAACATATAGATTATTAATATATAATTTTTATAATTTTTTAATATACAAATTACAAGATAAAATGAATTAAAGAAGTGCATTGGATAGTGTGTCAAAAGGTAAGTGGACAAAGACAATGGGACGGAGAGAGTATTAAAACTTTGCAAAAGTTATCTAACAGTAAACTTAAATGTTAGTATTTTTAAAATTAATCTACATCATTAAAATTTTATTCAAAATGTTAACACTAATTTAAAACGTTCTTGTCAAACAAAACCAAGGTTTGGTTTTAACATGTTATAATTAAGTGTCTAAACCTCTCTTTCTTTCGAAGTTTCAAGAAAACAAACTTGCAAACACATTCACCCACTACAAAATATGAATGATCTAGAATATGCTACTAAGAGAGTTAAGACCCCAAATAAAAAAGCAATCATTCTTTATATTTAGATAATTGTGGCAAATACTCGTATAATTATAGCTAATCTAAAGTGGCATTTACAGAAAGGACATTTTTTCACTGGCATGTTCTCTTCAAACCCAAAAACTATCAAGAGAATCAGCAGCTCAGGTACTGTTAGTTGGGGGAAAACATCTCTAAATATCTTCCATAACTTATTAGCCAAAGTCCAGTAGACTTGGACACACTTGAAACACTTCAGAGCTAAATCTAGTTTCTATCTATTGATCCCAACCTTCAAATGCCCAACTCAGAATCTAGGTCGAATAAGCTGAAGTTGTCGACGGTGAAGTTGAGATCCTCTTGCCTGCCTGCTTTCAAAAAGTCCAGACTGTTTTCACCTCCTGTGGGAACCTGCTGCTGGAGATACCCTAGTTGCCCATCCTCCGGCTTCAGCGATAAACCTGGAGGCTGATTGGCATTTATCAAGGGAGTTGCGTCTAGAACACCTAACAGATCTTCCACGTTGAACACTTCATCCCACATGAAGTTATCAAGAAAATCCTTCCCTTGATTAACACTAGCTGATACTTCTTTAGCCCTGAGTTGTTCGATCCCTGATTCGCCCCTCCCATCTTGGCATTTTACCTCTTGCTCCACATCCATGAACTGTGGTTTATCATCCTTCCAATCTTCATAATTTATCTTGTGATGATACTCATTCAAAGATTGTGTTTTAGTATCGGATAGGCTGGTAGTTGTGGTGGAATTGGATGTGGAGGTGGCAGGTGGTGAACAAGATTCTGCAGAAGAGTCCCTTGATAAGGAGGTGTAAGATGAATCTTTTGATGAGGCATAGTTTGGAAGATTAACACGTGCACACGGGCCATACATTGCCCTTGCGGCTTCATCATAAGCTAGGGCAGCTTCCACAGCAGTGCCAAAAGTGCCCAGCCAAAGCCTGCTTCCCTTGTGGGGTGTTCGAATCTCAGCCACCCATTTTCCCCAAGTTCGCTGCCGAACACCTCTGTACTTGCAGTGCGAGTTTTCTGGACCACCTTTGCCCTTCATACAGCCCTTCTTTGATCCCTTTGCAGGGGCTTTACGGGCAAGCTTCTCCATAGAGTCAAGTTTCTCATTATACTCTTTCCACTTCGCAAGTGTTTCTGCTACATCTTTGGACACATCCCTTCTGCCTCTAACTCTCCTCTTTCTTGTAAAATCGATGTGCATAGAAGGCGAGTTAGGAGCGTGCGCAATGGCCATCATACTATTGTTCCTGCGATTGAATCAAAAGAAGCAAAGATTATATATTGCCAAAAACAAATGTCAAAGAAGAAGGTCACTCATGTAGCCATTTAGGGCTTCTCGTGTCCCTGGATTTTGGATGGGAACGGAAGACTGATTTATTGGTATTAGACTATTCAAGATCTTTGAGCCCCTTGAGCCAGAAACTTTCAAATTACCAAGTTAAACAATCATGTCCCAAGCTCAGCAGCAACTTTTCAATTAAATATGCCAAATCTTATGTGTTCTTCACAGCCAAGAAATATAGCCAGTAGAACAAAATATGAACCCGTACAATAATAATACAGAGTATTCAAGGATGCATCACACTGATTAAGAAATAAATCCAAAAGGTAAAAACAATCAGATTAGCCTAAAATATCCATCTATCTGAATGATTCTAAAACTCTCAGTGCAAATCTCTGATAAAACGTTTTTAAGCGCAGAGGAAGTAAAATCAAAGCGCTAAACCTCTAAATCCCAAAGGGTTTAAACAGAGAGAACAAAATGCAGAGCATGAACCGCACACAAAGCTGATAATCAAACCCAAACCACAGATTTCGAGAACATAAACGAATTTCAATGCAGAAAATAAAAACGGCAAAAACCCTAAGTTGATGTCAGAATCGCCATACCTCTCAGTGTTCTCAAAAGACATTCGCCGAAGTATCTATTCTTCCGGCAACCACGATCAAACCCTATCGCTTTCCCCTTCTCCTCTCCGATCGACCTTCGCTCGGAATTATCGGATTTTCGGGAATATATAATCGAGAGTTTCTCAGTTTTTCAATTTTTCTCTGCTATTTTTCCCAGAGGTATTTGGAGATGTGCTGGAAGCTTTTCTACGGAAGAGGCGATGGGGTATTTATAGCATTCTCCAGACCCTTCTCTCCAGTCTCGAGATATTTTTTTTTAAATTCGCGGGATATTGATCTGTTTTGGTGACGTGGCAAATCCCATGCCTAGTCGTGGTGCTATTGCGGCCGCAGGATCTGACACGTGGCGCCCGAAGCTTCGCGAGCTCTTCGTTGCTCTACTGGATGCTAGACTGGTTACTTTGTCCCGAAGTCTTCCGATTTTGCCCCTCTACGCGTGATGTTATTATGGCCCTTGCGTTTGGGGTGTATTTCGATTTTGCCACTACTTCGAGAGTCCTCCTACTCCGAGGAGATATGAGTAACGAGCTCTACAGAAGACAGCAAAGTACACATTTTTATTAGTCTATTTATATACTCCCTACCTCCATGAATAAAACTTTCATTACGCATTACGATATTTCATTGAAGTTATTTTTAAAATTATTTGATATAAAAAATGGTACTCCCTCCGTCCGCCTAAGATGTTCTTATTTTGACTTTTAGTGGTTTTTAAGGAGATTTGAAAAAAGGTGAAAGTTTACCATAATACCTTTAATGAAATATGGGTGGAGTGTATTAAATGAGGTGGGTGAGGTGTAATAAATAAAGTAAGTGGGGGTAGTTGTGGTATTTTACTTGTTAAAAAATGAAATGAGAAGATCTATTGTGCCCAAAGAAAAAGGGCTACTGGGAAGATCTATGGTGGACAGAGAAAAAGGGCTATTGGGAAGATCTATGGTGGACAGAGGGAGTATGAAATTAAAAAATAAAAATTACATATTTAAAAAATACATGAAAAGATCTACAAAATTAGATGTGGATGACTATATTATTTTATCGAATAGGATACGAAAATAGGCCAACAAAATAAATAAAATTTAACCGTATGAATAATATATGTGATAACTTTCACACCATGGAAGAAAGAGAAAGTAAAGAAACTTGGAAGAGAAGTTGTTATTCTATCTGTGAAAGTCTGCGTACAAGCTAAAGGAAAAGGAGTATATAAAGGAACCAAAACTACTAGCTAACAGAAAACTGCAAAGCCTAAAATTAAGCCCCAAACAGTGGGGTTAGTTAAACACTAAGTGACAGCTGGCATTGACCCCTTTACAGCTGGCATTGAATCTGTTATCTTCACACCCCCCCCACAAGCTGGGTGGTGGAGAAACCATGCCCAGCTTGGACAGCAGCTTCTGGAATTGATCAGCAGGCATGATTTTGGTGAGGACATCAGCTAGTTGATTTGTGGTGGGCAAATAAGAAAGCTGAATGAGTCCTTCAAGAACCTTTTCCCTAGTGAAATGACAATCAATGTCGATGTGCTTTGTTCGTTCGTGGAAGACAGGATTCTTAGCAATGTGTATGGCAGACTGATTATCACAATGAAGAGTGATAGGTTTTAAGTTGGGCACACGAAGTTCTTCGAGTAGACGGATAAGCCAAGTTACTTCAGAAGCAGCCTGAGACATGGCTCTGTATTCAGCTTCAGATGAGGATTTGGAAACCGTGCTTTGTTTCTTGGATTTCCATGAAATGGGAGAACCACCAAGGAGAACTAGGTAACATGTGACAGAACGCCTTGAAAAAGGGCAGGAAGCCCAATCAGAATCAGAAAAGGCATGTAAGGATAAGGTGTCAGATCCCTTCATAAGAATGCCTTGATCAATGGTTCCAACCAAATAATGAAGAAGATGAATAGCACCCTTCATGTGAGACTCCTCAGGGGTTTGCATAAATTGAATGAGAATTTGAACAGAGTAGGAGAGATCAGGTCGGGTATGAGTGAGGAAATTAAGTTTTCCAATGAGACTGCGATAGATTGTTGGATCAGAACAGAGAGATGAATCACCCTGTTGAAATTTAAGGTTTTGAGGAAGAGGAGTTTTGACTGGCTTGGCATGCAGGCAGTGATGCTCAGCAAGTAATTCCTGGGTAAATTTCTTTTGAGAAAGGATGATGCCCTCAGAGGTATAAGTAAGCTCAAAACCAAGGAAGTAATGTGCAAGGCCCAAGTCTTTGATAGTGAATGTGGCATTGAGGAAGCGTTTGAGAGAAGCAATAGCAGCAGGGTCTGAACCAGTGACAAGTATGTCATCAACATAGACAGCAGCTAGAGTGAGGTTATCAGAGGTATATTTGATGAACAGACTCGGGTCAGATTTGGATTGAACAAACCCTTGACTGTAAAAAGCAGAAGATAACTTGGTGAACCATTGTCGACTTGCCTGGCGAAGACCATAAAGAGATTTCTTCAAACGACAGACTTGATGAGTAGGGTTGGGAAAACCCAAAGGAACCTTCATGTAAACTTCATCAGTTAAGTCCCCATGTAGAAAAGCATTGTTGATGTCTAATTGAGAGAGTTCCCAGTTTCTTGAAGCAGCCAAGGCAATTATGCATCTAATGGTAGACATTTTGACCACAGGAGAAAAAGTTTCAGTGAAGTCGATGCCATATTTTTGGTGATTCCCTTGTATGACAAGTCTAGCTTTAAATCTTTCCAAGGAGCCGTCAGATTTAAGCTTGACTTTATAGATCCATTTACTGGAAATGGCTCGCTTACCAGGGGGAAGATCAACAAGCTCCCAAGTGTCATTAGCCTGTAATGCTGTGATTTCTTTGTTCATAGCAACAACCCACCTAGGATCATTGGAAGCCTCAAAAAAAGAAGTAGGTTCAGTATAGGAACAGAGATGGGTAAGGAAAGCTTGATGGCTTTGTGACAAAGTGTTTAAGTGGACCAGATTACACCAATGAGAAGAAAGGGCAGAGGGGTGAGACTTGCTGGATAAGGTGGGACAATGATATTGGTGTAAGTAAGAAGGTGGCCTGCACACTCTAGTGGATAATCTGGGAGGGGAAGAAGGAAAGGAAACTGAAGGAATGTCAGATCCAACAGAAGGAGGTGATGTTGAGAGGGTAGGGGAAGATTGTGGTATAGGGTTTGAGGTATGAAGTGGAGAACTGGGGGACGGGTAAGAAAAAATGTTGAGTATGTCAGAGGGTATGTTGGGCAGTACAGTAGAAGAAGAAGCAGATGAAAGATGATGAAAGGGAAAATAGTTCTCATGAAATTTGACATGCCTGCTATAAAAAATCTGTTTGGTATGGAGATTGAGGAGTGTATAGGCCTTCTTGTGGAAAGGATAGCCTAGAAAAACACAAGGTACATCCCTTGGATCAAATTTTGTTCTATGGGAGGATGGGGTTGTAGCAAAACACAAACATCCAAAAGATCTTAGGTGTTCATATGTGGGAGGAGTTTGAAAAACAATTTCATATGGAGTTTTATGATGAAGAATGGATAGGGGAAATCTGTTTATTAGGTAACAGGCTGTAAGAACACATTCACCCCAATATTTGATAGGTAATTTGGCTTGAAAGAATAAGGCCCTGGCAGTTTCAAGCAAATGTTTGTGTTTACGTTCCACAACCCCATTTTGTTGTGGTGTTTCAACACAAGTGGTTTGATGAATAATACCATGAGAATGATAAAAAGATTGAGCTGTGGTATCATCAAATTCTATGCCATTGTCTCATCGAATGACCTTAACAGTGACATCAAATTGTTTTTCAAGATGGGTGATGTAGCTAGTGAGGGCTGAAAAAGCACTAGATTTGTGAGAAAGTAGTTGAACGTAAGTAAGTCTGGAGAAGTCATCAACAATGGTCACAAAGAATTTGTGACCAGCATGGGTTGGTGTTTTATAAGGTCCCCAGATATCAACATGTAAGAGTTGAAAAATGGAATCAGTTTTTATAAAACTTGGAATGAAAGGCAATTTATGCATACGAGCTTGAGGACAAACATGACATATAGAGGAAACAGAAGATTCACTGCAAGACAATTGGCCAATGTACTTTATTC
>OOIL02001679.1:1378234-1437887 GCA_900332095.2 Cuscuta campestris
CATATACTCAATCTTTTTTAGTAAAAGCTACTCCATCCGTTCTCAAAAACACTTCCTCTTTCATTTTTTCTACTTCCAACAAAACACTTCCCCTTTCTATTAAAAAACCACTTTTACCCTTACTTTTTCATACCCTACCTATCACATCATACTTTTTCTCTAATAATCTATCCATCACATCTTACTTTTACCCATCACATCAGGGGCAAAATTGGAAATCAACTACAATTTAACACTTTCTTATTTTTGCCCCCAAATCAAATGGGAAGGGTTTTTCCAAACGGAGGGAGTAATAAAATTATATGTAATCTTGCGATGGGGGATGGTTGACGATTGAGATCAAGAGATATTATACTTCCATATTGATATCTCTCAAGTTTGAAATATATGAAAACTCTCATTTTGAAATTTCTAATATATGAATATATTAAATGTAAATTACTTTTATAAGTCACCAAAAAAAGAATGAGTATCATCATGAGATCCCCCTCAGACCCGGCCAAGCGGTCACTAAGAGATAATAAATTGAATTTTAATCGCAGATTGGTGTTAGGCAGTAGAGCTTGCACCTTGTACTTGTAGAGAACTGTGTAGATGTGCATAACATAGTTGCTTCTCAATGCAGTTTGTCAGGAACCGAACTCAGATCGACCCCTTTGACACCCCATATCTTTGCCGACTGTACAATGCCCACCCGAATGCCTCACCATATGAGGAGTGCTACGGAAACATCACTTGTGGTACACTACATGTACACCAAGTCTAAAATAGGCACACACAGATATTTAATGTCTCTGCATGTACATATATTAAGTATTTGTGGGTGTCTATTTTAGGCTTCGTGTGTATGTGGTGTACTTAATCTATTCACCAAGTATTTATCAAATAAATAATCCAAACGAGTCTTAACTCTTACTCCCTCCATCCCTGAATATTTGCAGCATTTGCTTTTTCAGCAGTCGCGGGAACTTTTGTTTATTTCTACGTTTTCATTGATTATTTGATAAAATAAAATATTCTTGGCACCTCTTATTTTAAAAAACTTGTCATATAGTTTTTTACATAAAAATTTTATTTTTTATTTCTATACCAATATATAAATAAAGTGAATTAAAAAAACTTGATATTTTATATCGAGAATATAATTGTGACAAATATTTAGGGATGGAGAGAGTAAGTATTTACCCCCTTTGCTTGACACGTGCTATTCACGTGTCTTGTTTCAGGCGTAGACTCCGAATAATCGTCTTCCTGAGATGGCTCAACAACCAAGCAGAGGTCTCTTCTTTTGTCCCCGCCGGCCGGAATTCGGCTCTTCTAAATCCGATTCCGACGTTCATTAACCATGCTCCGATGTTATACTTTAGCTTGATCCGTTCAATTTTATTTTCATTAGCATACCCGATCTGAATCCCGTTTACTCATCGTGGATGCTGATTTCAGTGATTAAAGTTTGTAGATTTGTGAATCTGTGAATTAGTTGCAGCGAAGATGATGGGGTATGAGAATCAGGATTTCGAGGATGCTCGTCTATATGCGTCTAAGGAAGAAATGGAGTCCCTCGTCCTCGACGAAGATCATGGTCGCTCTTCGAATTCTAATGGCCGCAAGCCTTTCACCGACCCATTGTCGTCTTCTTCGCTACCTTTCGCTGAAATCTCCACTGACGATGACCCTCTGAACACTCGCTCGAGTCAAAGTCAAAACCCTAACTCCTTCAATTCCATCCTCGAACCTCCCTCTTATGCTGATGCCATTTTCAGATCCTTCGACGCCGACCACACGTCACCAGAAGTCGACAGTCATGATCAAACCGGAGCTTCTCCTTCTCCTTCGTCCTCATCAAAGGCAATGTCTGATTACCTTCAGATCACAGTCTCAGATCCACAGAAGGAGCAGGAGCTCTCAAATTCACTCGTCCCAGGAGGGAATACTTTTGTGACCTACCTCATCACCACGAGAACTAACTTGCCTCAATACCACAGAACTGAATTTAGCACAAGAAGAAGATTCAGAGACGTGGTGACATTGTCGGACCGGTTATCAGAAGCTTATAGAGGTTTCTTCATCCCAGTTAGGCCGGACAAGAGTGTGGTAGAGAGTCAGGTAATGCAAAAACACGAGTTTGTTGAGCAGAGGAGGGTGGCATTGGAGAAGTACTTGCGCAGGCTGGCGGCACACCCAGTGATTTGGACTAGTGAGGAGTTGAGACTGTTTTTGGAGGCGGAAGGAAGACTGCCTCTGGTGAAGACCACTGATGTGGCATCTAGGATGCTGGGTGGGGCAGCGAATCTTCCACGGCAGCTCTTAGGGGAGATCGGAGGGGCAGGAACCATGGATGTAAATGAGATGGTGCAGCCTGCCAAGGGAGGGATGGATCTGTTGAGGATTTTTAAGGAGTTAAGACAATCAGTGGCTAATGATTGGGGTGGGGTGAAGCCGGCTGTAATGGAGGAGGATAAGGAGTTCTTGGAGAAGAAGGATAAATTGCAGTATTTCGAACAGCAGCTCACGAATGTGTCACGAGAGGTTAATTTATAAACCATTCCTAATCCCTTCACAGATGATACCTATTTCTGTTTAGACATATAAGGAAATAAATTGTGCTTTTAATACAGGACTTGATATAAGAATGACTGCGGGATTTACCAAGAGATGCAATCAATGCATAATGTTACATCATTGCATAATATGATTAAGTGTAGCTATTTGTTTATATTTCTTGTAACTCACATTAAGGCTTCATTTGGTATATATAAATATATAATCGGCTTGTTATGCTCATCCTGCTTCTAATTATGAGAAAAAGTAGATTTTGACAGTTTGACTCTCATTGGCTGAAATGGATGCTGCCAATCATCTTTTCTTTTAAAAAATAAGCAGCCAAACCTCCATTGCTCATGGAGGCTAAAAGAGTCATTTTTGACAATGTGTACTGAATATGAATGCTTATTGTTTCTCTTTTTTGGAATATTTCTCAGGCTGAAGTACTCGTGAAAGCTCAGCAAGACATTGGAGAAACATTGGGTCAATTGGGCCTAGCGTTTGTTAAATTAACTAAGTTTGAGACGGAGGAAGCCATGTATGATTCTCAAAGAACAAGAGCTACCAACATGAAAAACGTGGCAACTGCATCTGTAAAAGCAAGCAGATTGTATAGAGAATTGAATGCACAGACAGTCAAACATTTGGTACCTCATTATAATACTTGTAATGATATTATCCATGTTAATGTAAAGGTCAAAATACTTACATATTTTAGTCCTCATTGCAGGATAAGCTTCATGAGTATCTTGGAACAATGCTGGCTGTCAATAATGCATTTTCAGACCGGTCTAGTGCTTTGTTGACAGTACAGACATTGGTATCAGAACTATCATCATTAAATTCCAAGATTGAAAAGCTTGAAGCTGCCTCTTCTAAGATATTTGGTGGGGACAGGTCCAGATTTAGAAAAATAGAAGAGCTGAGAGAAACTGTAAGAGTGACTGAAGATGCCAAAATTTGTGCTGACAGAGAATACGAGCGGATCAAGGTAGTTTTTCTATACTTGTTAACATCATCGTAGTTCACTATTCAAAGGGATTCAGAACCTTACTTCACTTTGGTCAAGCTTATGATTTTTCCATTTTTTTCATTCTCATTTTATTCTCTAATGCTTATTTGTATTGCTCTCTATGGGTCTTTGCTTGAACTGTCGGTGATAACATTGTCTGGAAAAAGCTAACGTTCAAGGGTTCGGCAGGGTATACTTCTCTTGTATGAAGGGCATTTTAGCCCACAGCAGATCGAACTCTTCCAAATCTTCCAATTTGAGTTGTACTTAGAATTAGTTTTATTTTTTAAATTTATGTTGAGAAACTTGTTTATTCTTCATAACTTGTGATCATTGACCTTGTTAGGACCCACACTATTTGCCTTAACACAGTTTTGTCTTATTAATTGCGTAATAACATTTGAGGTCAATATATATTTCCCGTTTTTTAGTGGAATCATGTGTAAGGTTGTCAAATGATTTAATGCTTCCAGTAGTAGTTTTTTTTCTGCTATGCCGTTTCTCCCTCCTTCGTTCATTGCTATCGGGAAAGGTCTTCTCAAATGTTTCCCCGTTCTTCCACAAACAGAGGGTGCACAAGATAGTTAAAAGAATGGATCTGACAATTGGTAAAATCTGCAGGAAAACAATAAGAATGAGCTGGAGAGATTAGAAAAGCAGAGGCATGATGATTTCTTGAGCATGTTGAGGGGATTTATTGTTAATCAGGTATCTTTTCTTCATTCATTGTTCCTCTAGTCTGACCTGTAATATTCTTCATGTAAGGGTTCATTCTGAAAGATGGAAAACGAGTTCTAAAAATGACTTCTGGAAAATAATTTTGTTTTCTCGCGTTTGGTTGAAAGTTTGGAAAAAAAAAAAACTATGGAGTAGTTTTTGTTCTCACAACACAATAAAACGTATTGAGTTTCGATCTGTGAAGTAGGAGAAGGATGAAAAATGTCTTCCGTCAAAAAAAAGGAAGACAATATTCTCCAAATAAGGTTCAGTTTCTGTTGACTTCGGAAATCATTTTCTCTTGACTCCTATTTTCCCCAACAACCAAACACCAGAAAATGGGAAAGTAACTTCAGAAAGTCATTCCCCTTCTCCCCTCCCCCTCCCAAATGGACCGACCCTAAGTGTTTGATTAGCCATTGATATCATTAGATTCTATTGATATCATTAGATTCTTATTACCCTAAGTGTTTGATTAGCCATTGATATCATTAAATTCTATTTTTCTTATCATTAGATTCTATTTTTCTTAACACCCCATATGGAGTTTTTAGAAAATGTACATTTTGGTCGTGCTGGTCGGGAGATGAGATGCCAATTTCCTTCTTTTGTGTTGATCAGGCAGGATATGCAGAAAAAATTTCCAATGTTTGGGAGGCGGTGGCAGACGAAACAAGGGGATATGCTAAACAATGATATGTGTAAGGAAGAGTTGGATGACTATATATTGTTAGCTTTTTCTTAGCTTTAGTTCCCAATGTCTTGTGTAATTCCACTGTGTGAACTGTGTACTGGATTTGTGTTGATGCATTGACACAGTCAACATTCTCCTTGAAGGCTGAGACTGTAAAATTGAGTGAGAAGAGATTAGAGGTATGGACATGAGATTGGTTTTCCCATCTTTTATTTAATGTATTGTGAAAGTAAACAGTCTCATTTTCCTTCATATTAAAAGAAAAATAAAAAAACAACAATTTTGGTATGTTAGAACTTAGAAAGTAATCAGAAAGGAAATTCAAGGAAAAGGTAAGTAAAACTCTTCCCTTGGTGAGTGACTTTCTACTACTTGAATCAATAGAGAAGTTTCATTCTCTTACATTTTTGAATAGTGTGTTCTTTTGTTTTCTCATATTTGGTTAAAAGAATTTGAAAAAAAAAAAAGAAAATGATATGGAGAATAAGTTCTCGTTTGGTTAGAGAAAAAAACTGTCAAAAAAAGAAAGTGAAATGAGAAAATAAACCAAAAAAGGAAAAATCAAATTTCCTTCTATTTTGAGGTGGGAAAAATGGAAAAAAAAATATGGTTGAATGATTCAAACCAAACATTGAGATAAAAAATTCACCAATATTCCTAGCAACCACTGAGCAATGGCGACAGTCGAAATTTTCTTCTTATCTTACTTTTCACGGTTTTTAATGTAACGTTTTGACCACTACTATAAATATTTATACATAAATATATTTTAGAAAAAATTAACATATCAAAATTTTGTTTCGAAAAAAATTTATTCATATTAAATTTATACGGAGTATAATAACACAATGAAATTTTTTTGCAAATTAAGGTCAGAAGTTTACAAACTTTAATAAGAAAGTCAAATGAGAAATTTTTTTCTGACGGAGTGAGTAGTAATAATAATGATGATGACGACGACGATGATAATAATAATAGGAAATCCCTCCGAGGTAACTTTTAGAGTAAAATATTTTAAGGTACCTAGAGTATATTTTAAAAAAATGATAGGACTCGAAGTAACGAATTTTATTAAAAAAGATGAGATAATGAAGCAAGTAGGTATGACAAAGGTGTGGACAAACAGTTCATTTGAAATTAGTTTTCAGATATTTTAAAACACCCTATATATTTCGAAAAATAATAAGATCGAGAGTAACATGTCCGGTAATAATTTTTTTAAAATGATACTCCTTCTGTTTCCAATTTGATTACATTTTTTTCCTATCCCTCCTCTCGATAACATTTTGTTTATTTACGCTATTTCATTGATCAAATAAAATATTCATATCAAATCTTATTTTGTAGAACGTTTGACGTAATTTTTTAATATGTAATTTTTATTTCTTACCGATATACAAATTTGTAATTAAAATAATTTTAAAAAATAAAATATTTATCCTAATAAACCCCATTTTTGTAATCAAATTATTACTCCTTATTTCATTTTTTAATGAGCCTCTACACAATAAAAAAGTAGCCGCTCGAATTCAATCCGACTTCCGGTCGCGCGGAGTTGGACTTAACATAGTTGACTGGTGGGAGCTTGAAACGGACAGATTCATTCAAAAACCCCGTAGCTTACTATATTTAGGAGTGTATCCAATCCAATGATTATTATCCTCAAATCATCATGTCTTCTTCTCCATCGTCTTCGTCTTCAACCAGAGCCCTGAAGATTGGTATAGTCGGATTCGGCACCTTCGGACAGTTCCTGTCAAAAACCATGACAAAGCAGGGCCATTTCCTAAGGGCGACTTCTAGATCCGATCACTCTCAACTCTGCCAAAAACTCGGCATCCCATTTCACAGGTAGATTGAAGCTCATTTTTTAATGCCTGCGCAGTAAGATCGATTCAGGAAACTGCTGATCTTGTTTGTTTGGTTGCAGGGATATGGATGAATTTCTGGAATCGGAGAATGAAGTGGTATTGATATGCACTTCAATCCTCTCTCTATCACAAGTTATCAATTCTATGCCATTCGGGTCTCTTAAACGGCCCACTCTCTTCGTTGATGTCCTCTCCGTTAAGGAATATCCCAGAAATCTTCTTCTGCAGGTATGGAGATCTTTCCGTTTCATTCGCCCAAATCAAAGTTGAATGATCAAAATGAATCGTTTCATTCGCCCAAATCAAAGTTGAATGATCAAAATGAATCAATTTATAGTCATGACAAAATTTAATTAACCCTAATGCAAAGTATAAGTAGTCTCCAATTATAAGTTCCCTATCTATATCAGCTTTCGGCAAGAATGACCTGGGAATTGAGAATGATGTATTTTTTGCTTCTTCATTTTTAATACATCAGTGCATTTATCAATGTGATATGATTCTGTATGATTTAACCTTAACATGTGATATGATGTCTTCTGGAATGGAAGGTGCTTCCCGAGGATTCAGATGTGCTTTGTACGCACCCAATGTTTGGACCCGAAAGTGGGGAAAATGGTTGGCAAGATCTGACGTTTATGTACGACAAAGTTCGAATAAGAGATGAAGCTCTGTGTTCCAGTTTCATAAATATATTTTCTAGTGAGGCAAGGCACCAGACCAGTTCTGTTTGAAAATGAACAAATTGTGGTAGGGTAGTGTGCTGATATGGTGCGGCAATGTGATGGTCTGTCCGGACAGGGTTGCAGGATGCTGGAAATGGGCTGCGAAGAGCACGACGAATTGGCTGCTCGCACTCAGTTTCTTACTCACACTATTGGAAGGTACACTGAAGTTATGTGTTATTTTATTAAATTCATGGTTTATGTGTTAACGCGTGAAACTTATGTGTTATTTTATTAAATTCACAATTTATCATTTGGTTTAGACCATTCTATTACATGATTACTGTCTTAAACCCATAGTGCAATGTGTCAAATCAAGCTAAAATATTATTGTACTGGATGAATTAGCAGTCTAGTCCAACATTACCTTATAAACACATATGTATGCCTTCAATGCAGGATCCTATCAGAAATGGTGGTTGAGCCAACACCCTTGGACACAAAGGGGTTTCAGAAGCTTGTTCAAGTGGTATTTACAACAAATATCTCTTCAAATAATTGTTTTTTTGTAATGATCATAAGACAGTAAGACACACATTCTTGATGAACTACTTGCAGAAGGAGAGCACTGTAAAAGACAGTTTTGACCTGTTTAGCGGCTTATTCATTCATAATAGGTTTGCCAGGCAGCAGGTAAATATCTATCTCCAGATTTTTTCTCCGAAATCAATATATGTCGAAATGCAATTTACTCTCCAAAAGTAATGTCTTGTTTGTCATATTAGCATCAGGGATTAACTTTAGTGTTTTTGTGCGTTAATCTACATCATCAAACAATTACTATTCGTAACTCTAATGCTAATTACAAAGAGTTGAATAATACTGAAGTGAATGGCCATATTCAGATGCAGGTTTTAGAAGAAGCTTTTGAGAAGACCAAACAGAAGCTGCAAGAGAGGCTGGATAACACACGGTGATAGAATTTAACCGTTCTCTTTTTCTTTTTTTCCTTTTCAAGTTTTTAATTATCTTCCTGTTGGGGCGGTGTAAAACAGGCACAATCAAATTCCACAAAAAGTAGGGTCTGGCAAGGATTGTGTACGTAGAACTTACTCCTACTTGGTAGTAAGGAGACTATTTCCAATACACCTTAACTAAGAGCATACTTGAAAAGTAAAACACAATGTTATATACGTGTGTTCTCTACTTGATCTGAGATACAAATCATGCTAAACCCTATCCCATCTAGAATTTTCGCTACCGAATGACGGGGGCGCTACCCCACTATGCCTAGATGAATTGTTTTCGAACATAAAGTCTTGGGTGTGAACCACCACCGGCTTAGTAGCTCTACCGACCAACTTCCCACCAATTCTCTGCTGTTGCACCACCAGCAGTGAGGCGGTACTGCTGAAATCTGATGATGCCAAGAAGTCACCGACTGCCCCAAGCTCGGGGCACTCGATCCATGCCCCGATCCCCTCTAGCAACGGAGAGTCCTGGTGGCTCCTCCCCACTAACAACAAATCAAAAACATCTTCCATGTTCCTAAGTGAAGCGACGAATCCTTCGCCGTCCCTCACAACATGTTCATGGTACCTGAAATGCTGGTTTCCGGCATTTGCGTAGCGAATGGCTTCGATGATGTCATTATCCAGACGTCTCTCGCGGGCATTGTCGTACCCAAATAAGAGGAACCGTAGCACGGTGAGGTTCACATTAGCGTGCCTCGCCATGCGGGCCCCATAGCATAAGGCCTCTGCATCATCGGCACCACCGATGTAGATCATGGCCACATTATAAATGGATTGGCTGTTCAATATTGTTAAGGAACCGGTTAAGGTCCCCTTGTCCACAAGAATTGCGGCAGAACATGGCGCTTTCTCCATGACTTTGGAGTTCATGTGTTCAACGGCTCTATCGACGGTTCCAATGGAACCGTCAATCGCCCAGTGCTTGTGAAACGGGAGGATCAAAAGGGTGGCATTTTGGTCAATTGCCAACCTACATATGTCGTCGTGCATGATCTCAGGATGTGACACGGCCGTGTACGGCTGGACGGTCACGGTGGACTCATTGTTGAGCTCGTACTGTCTCAGCGCGTTGATGATTTGTGCGGAGGATGAAGTGTCCGCGTGGAGATTCCGTTGAGAGGATTGGTGGGCGATGAGGATTGGAGCCGCCTGGCCCACAAGCTCCACGAGGATGAGAGCTATGACGGCGACCGGACGTTCCTCGGAGGCATTGGAAGCTTCTAGAATGTTCACGATGGAAGGAAGGGTTTCTTGATCTTTGATGGCTACCAGTATTCTTAGCTCCATGTCTTGTTTTAGGTGTTGTATTGTTCTCCGCTTAAAGGGCGTTTGATCCCCTACTGATTTCAGCAACAACCATATCAATGGCGTCTGCACCACCATGGTTCCCACCACGCAAACCGTCACAACCAGAGTGAATTCCTCATCATTGAGAATCTGCAGATTCATTCAAACAGAGCTGTAATGAGGGAGCGATTTATATGAAAAACCCCCCCATTTTAGACAAACAGGGTAACTTTAGTCACACTACTGTATTATTTATATATATTTACCTTGATGTCCTTCCAGAGGTTGAAGAGGATGAGCTCAGTGGGTCCCTTTGCATTTAACATAAGACCAGCAACAACAGACTCTGTAAAGCTTATGGCCATGAATCTGCCGATGACCACCATTATCACCACCTTACACAGCGCTGCAAAAACCACCACAATGCACAGAACCAGCAAGCTCCTGGCGTGGATAGTGAAGATGTCGGTTTTGAGTCCGCTCGCGGCAAGAAAGGTCGGGTAAGAGAACATCGCGATGGGATATTCCAACCTCTTGATTATGGTTGACCCTAGCGGCGGGCCCGGAGGGATGACGATGCCCGCCGCTAGTGCCCCGACTGCAAAATGCTGACCGATGACCTCGGTCAGCAACCCGCATGCCAGGAAGAGGACGAAAAACCCCATGATGCATGACTCTCCTACGGGTTTCCCTTGCGGGAGACGAGCGATGATCCTGACGATCAGAGGGCGGATCACGCACACCAAGACGAACAAGAAAGAGAGCATCGAGATGAGCCCACCAATGGAGTTCAGCAAGGGGTGGCCCACACGGTTTTGCAAGAGGGGTTGGAAGGCGTAGTTCACGACCGCCAATGACATGCCAATGACCTCGGAGAAGAGGGAGACGGAGATGGCAATCCGGCCCGGGCCCGTGTTGATGATCTTCCGGTCTTTGAGAAAAGGGCAAATGCTAGGGAAGGCGGTGGTGCATTGGGACGCCGCTATGTACGGGAGGGTGCGTTTCAGGCTGGGGTCCATTTCGATGAGGCGTCTGAGTAGAAGGGATAGCGGGACCATGAACGAGCACCCTCCCGCTATCATTAGGATGCCTAGGGCCGCCGCCGACCGGCTTGGCTTTAGCATCCGTTTTGTCTCCATCTCCACCCCAACCCCAAATAGGAAGATCAACACTCCGAACCCTGCCATCGTGTCGAAGATCATGAGGCTCCCCCTCGGGAAAAAAGTGTGCCGGAACAACTCGAATTGTCCCAAGATTGATGGACCTAAGAGCACCCCACTCTGCATCATCATTATCATCATCGTTAGACATTCATATACACAAACAACGATAACCCCGTAGAATCACTCAAAAATAGGATCTGTGGAGGGCGTGTGTACGCAACCCTACCCCTATTCGTAAGGAGAAAGGCTATTTCCAAGAAACATTAATATGCAAAAATTTTTACTTAGATACTGGTTTTGCAATATAATTTTTCGAGTTTCGAGAAAATGCTTACAAGAACTTGGGGAACAATGGAGGGTTGGCGCATAGGACGGAGGCTACACTTGATGAGCAAGCAGGATAAGGAGACGAGGGTGAGCTGGGCCATGAACAAAGGGGTGGTGTACTGCAAAGGGCTCTCGTAGCCGAGCCATATGCCTTTAGGGGCACCCTTGTTTGGGTTTTGGCATACAATGGAGGTGTTGCCGGCTTCTTTGACGACCCCAAACGCAGAGTGATGCCTGATATCCATTGATGAACAATCACTTTCTCTTTGTTCATCCTAAGAAAAAAAATGTTGTGGTCTCCAAAGCATTCATGGAAGGGCATGCATGGAGGTTCAAAAGAGGAGAAAGGGCAATTTTTGTTTGTTTAATTGCCTCATAATGCATGTGCAGGCTAGTGATGTTGAGTCAAGCATGGTTAACCATACATATGTGGTCTATTTATCCAAAGAATGCATTGCCACACAATTTTAAGATTGTCTTTTGGTTCTAAATGATCTCCCCACCACGAGCCACAAGATGCTATATGTATGGTCAATTGTCCATTGCAAAAGCTGCAGGAAATTTCTTGAACATGACTTTAAGATACTAATGACAGGATACACCCTTTAAATATTACTGGGTGTAAACCAATTTTAGCCACTATGAATCTATTGATATTAAACTCATAGAGTATGATAATTCAATTTCTTTTTTATGTAATTTGTTGTCAAAGTTATAAAAAATTTTGACCAAGAAAGTTAATTTGGAAAGAATTTTTTTGGATGGAGGAAGTATGTAAATTTTATAATATTATTACAGAGAGTATTAATTTATCTTAACTTTTTACACCACAATTCGTTTTACATTAGACTTTAATGTCATAATGCAATGTCATATTATGACATTGGTCCAATTCAGGTTCATATGATATTCCATTCGATCCCAAAGTAACTTTTATCCTCTGACTCTCATCAAACCCTCATTCCCTAGGGTGAGGTGTATGAAGTGGATTAGGGGGTTTGAGAGGTTATGAGGAAAAAAATCACTTCGTGATTGAACCAAGTAATGTAAGCTATGGTCTCAAATCAACCTATATAAAGATCACACTTTTCCATTTTTTTAGAAAATGAAAATTGTGCTCACAACATATTTTGGGATGGTGGGTGGGGTTCTGCACCGAGTATTTGCAGACGAACCATGTTTTGCATGGATGTCTCTCATCGGAGCTGTCCCAACCTTCAAACTCAAACTCGGGATCTCTCTTGTAGCATCTTTATGCCAACCACTGAGCTACGCCTCACCGACACACGAGTTCTTTTTTATAACTAGAGGGAGTTTATGGTGTTGGTTGTTTGAATAGATACAATTTGATATTTTTATATGAAAAATACGATAACTAAAAAGTGAAAAAATAGTTTCAAAAAATGAAAAAAAGGTTGAAAATGAGTTCTAATTAATGAACTATAGTATATTACTCGGTAAAAGCCATTTCAAAATTCTTTGGAACAATTAACTCCTCATTCTGGACTTTCATTGTATCGAGTTGCACAACCAAAAAAATTTAAAAATTAAAAAAATAAGATAAATACTCCATGCTCCATATGAAACAAATTTTAATATATAGACAAAACTAGTAACTAGTAACCACAACACTGTGAATTGAATGAGAGTAGACAAAACTAGCTATATGAATTTCTCCCAATAGATACAACATCCCCATGCAAAAATGATCAGAGTCCATCTCATTCTGCTTCTATTATAAGCAATGAGCAAACTTTACACATGGATACATAAACTTTTGCATATTAAAAAAAAAACCTAAAACATTAAAGCCTGTCCTTAAGGAAGCAAAACACTTGGAGATCATTTGCTGTTCTTCATAGACTGCTGCTGCACCACCAACACCGAAACCGGAGCGCTAATATCAGCGGCAGCGAGCATGTCTCCGATGGGGCCGAGCTCCGGCAGGTCGTTCCACTCGGTCAGCCCGGACAGCTGGGTCAGGTCAGCCTTGTGCCGCCGCCCGACGATGATCAGGTCAAACACCCCTTCCATGGCGTGTATTATCAGGGCACTCTCCGCCCCGTCCGCCACCCTCTCCTCCCTGTACGCCACATTGTCCTGCTGCTGCCCCAGCAGCCTCACGCTCTTCAGTATCTCCGCGTCCAGCACCGCGTCCCACTGGCTCTCCCCCATCTCCGACGGGTTTAGCGTCACGAACCGGAAGACGGTCAGCTGGACCCCGCCGCCCGGGGACCCGCACATGCGCCTCCCGTACGACAGCGCCTCCCTGTCGTCAGGCCCGCCCATGAACACCACCGCCACCCGGTACGCCGACCCCACGGTCCCCACCTGTTTCCTGATCTTGTGTCGGTCTATCAGAATGCCGACCGAGCATGGGGCCATGTCGAGCACGTTGGTGTTGATGGTTCTCACCACCGGGTTGTCCGAGATCATCCTACCCTGATGAAACATTGTGAAACATGGTGACAGTCGAGCATAAAGATTGGGACGGTTTGACTAAAGTGGTAAAATAAGGTGGGATAATTTTGTGTTGACTTTCCAAAAATACCCTTGATGTGATGGGTAAAATTAGGATGTGATGAGTAGATTATTAGAAAAAAAGGTATGATGTGATAGGTAGGGTATGAAAAAGTAAGGGGTAAAAGTGATTTTTTAATAGAAACAGGACAGACTTTAAGGGACACAAATTTTTCGAAACATGACTGACTTTATGAGACAGAAGGAGTACCATATTAAAGATCCAAATCTCTCACCTGGTTGTTCCACTTCCTCTGGAAGGGAAGGATGATGAAAGAAACAAGCTTGTCGAAAGCCAAGGAGCAAATGTCGTGGTGCATGAACCGCGGCATTGATATCGCGGTGAAGAACTGCACGGTCGCAGACTCGGCATGTTGCAGCTCGAAAGACTGGAACATGTCCACGATCTTTTGCGACCGCGAGTTGCTGACGCGGGACGAATGCTTCTGCCCCAGCTGGTGGTCTATGAGCAGAGGGGTGGCCTGCCCCACCAGCTCCACCATGTGGAGGGCGTACACCGACAGCGGGCTCTCCTTCGAAGGGAAAGACGAGTCCAGCAGCCGCTTCGCTGCCAGCACGTCCTCCGGCCGGTGGATGCAGGAGAGGACCCTCAGCTCGGAGGTGGCGGAGCTGTTCTCGATGTTCCGTTTCCGGTAGCCGGAGTACGTGCTGGAGTGGTCGTACAGTAAGCCCACGAGGAGATGCGTTCCCGCTGCTGTGATTAGTACCGACGATGTCAACATGGAAAATGTTTCTGCATCAAATGTCTGCATTTCATATGTATTTGGGTGCCAAAAAGAAAACAAATTTAGGGCCATAGTCATTAAATATTTATATATGCATACTTGAAGATGATATATTGATCACAGACCTGATTGATGATATTGTTGTAATAGAAAGACATTTGAACGATGCCTTGTGTGTTCATCATCAAGGCAAGGGAAAGGGCATCTTTAGGAGGGACATTGCAGGCCAGGCTTGGGAAGAAAACTGCCATGTACTTCACCATTAGTGACAGTGAAATGGTGACCAGCACCACTATCACAAAGTAGAGATCATAGAGCTCCACCAGGTTCACCTTCAGCCCACAGTACGTCAAGAACAGCGGCGCCATCAGCCCCGTCACGATCGTGTCCAGCTTCTCCACCAGCGTGGACCCCAGCGGGGGCCCGTCCGGGATCATCAGCCCGAGCATGAACGGGCCGTACTGGTAGCTCAGGCCCACGTTGTCCGTGACAACCACCGCGAAGAAGACGAAGAACGACAGGAGGACGACGAACGCGGTGTCCACGGGCTTGCCCTCGGGCGTCCGCTTGATGATCCAGGCGGTGAGCGGGCGGACGATGGAGAAGATGAAGGCGAAGGCGCCAAAGGTGAGGACGAACGCCTGCACCGACATCACCGGCAGCACGGACGAGGTCGCGATCTTGACATACGAGAAGTAGGACGACCCGGCGTTGCTCAGCAGGTCGCTGACCAACCCCGCGGCCAGGGCCAGGCGGCCCAGCTCGGAGTTGATTATTTTCAGGTCGACGAGGAGGTAGGCGGTGACGGGGAAGGAGGAGAGGAATTGAATGGAGAAGATGGACTTTATGGCCACCCTTCTATACCTGTTCCCCACCCCCAGAGAATATATATATATAATCTCAGGTCAACTCAGCAAAAAAGTTCAAACTTGTAATTGTAAACAAGATTTATATAGTGAAATTTGCATTGAATATGACTAAAACATAAGTTATTTCACAATATAGGACTTAAACTTTTTTATTCCCTACATAGAACTTAATAATGACCAGTGAAAAGAATAATGTCCAAGTGATGCTGGACATTTAATTGAATAATGACTAATAGATAATGACCAATGGTCCTACATTGCGAAATAAAAACATATGGTCTTATATTGAGAAAGTCATTATGTTTTAGTACTATTGAATCAATTCTTATGAGTTTTGGGTAATTAGAGTGCCCTAATTATTATTTAAGGGTACCTACCTATGGATTGAAGGGTAGTTGGTGAGCTGTGCAGAGAAGTTGGAGAAAACAGCAAAGGGAAGAACGACGGCCAAGACTCCTATGGTCCAAGCCTTCCTCCCACATTTAAGGACCAGGGTGGGGTCCATCTTCACCCCGCTGAGGAATATGAAGAAGATGTATCCTATTTTGGACAACAAGTCTAGGTACACATGCCCTTTTGGAGGGAAGATCTTGTCCGTAAAACCGGGTATCTGCCCCAGCACTGTAGGACCCAGTATTATCCCTGCCTGCACTTTGCAAAACAAACATTATTTTTTTTCTTGTTTTACCTCAAAACAAATCAATAAAATTTGGTTTTAACATCAGAACATGGAATTGATGGAATTGGAAGGACGAGCACACGAAATCGTTTTTTCGAACTACATAGTTTAATTAACGATCAAAATTTGTGGGATATGTTATTGATTACCAGAAGTTCGGCGACAATGCGGGGCATACGAGCGGGTTTGATGAGGAGATAGAGGGATTGGGTGAGGGTGAAGACGATGCACAATTGGAGGAGGAGAAGGGGGAGCGTATGGTCGAAGAGTCCTCTCGGGTAGTTGGGGTCCCCCACGTCCCACACCCCGGGCGAATGGATGTGTATTATGGCCTCGCATTTGTTCTCCGGGTCGCCGGGTAGCTGTCCCGGCGGCGGCGGCACCCGCAAGTCCATTCCGGCGCGGCGGTGATTTTAATTCCGGAGATGAACGGAAATAATGATTGATTGCTCGAGGGAAAAAAATGAAGAAAGAAGAAGAGGAAGAGAAAAAATTGTCAATCTTTTTTGCATTGCAGATTGATGAATGGGGTTTTTTTTTTTTTTTTGAATGGGGTTGGAATGGAAGTGCATGGGGGAGAGAGTGGATGCCACGTGTACGGAATTTTGTTGTGCTTTAATATTTCAATTGCGCCTTTTAAAAAAACTTATTTCTTTTTTTTTTTTTCTTTTAGCTTCTCCCTTTTTACTCCCTCCATCCCCAATGTACAAGATAAAATGAAATGTTTTTAATTTATTATTTTGAATGCTGGTATAAAAATAAAAAATAAATTTTATATTTAGAAATTATGTTAAAAGTTTATAAAAGAATAAAAGGTATAGATGAATTGACAATAAGGGAGAAAGACATAGTAGGACTAAAACACTGAAAATATACCAAAATAGGAACTTTCATGTTTATATTCCCAAAATAGGACTTACATTATCAAACATGGTTATGTACATTACCAAAAAACTATAGTAATGTGCACATGTACACTGTCACATTACCACAGTGCAAAGTCTTATTTCAAAAAAAAAATATGAAAGTCCTATTTTGAAACTTTTCTCTATGTTTTATTTCTATTTAGGGTGATTTCTATTGACTAAAACATCAGAATGAAAGGAAACATAAAACAAGTTGCACCGTTGACCCTTTTTGAATAACACTAATAATCTTTTGAAAACTCCATTAATAGATCTAGAGGTAATGACATAACTTTGAATGAGCTGTTGGACTCGACTAAGCAACTTTACGGCTTCACGCGCGACACCGCCAAAGGTGTCAATCCAAGAGTAAGCGATTTAATTATTCTCCCTCCATGACGATATAAATTGCATATTTAGATTTATGATGTTTAATTGTACTTATATTCAATGTGATTTATTATTAGAAAACCAATGTGATATATAAAAAATTTACATATTAAAAAATTACATAAAAGCTTTACGAAATAAAAAGTAACATGATAATATTATTTTATCAAATGAGTAACAGAAAGAGAAAGAAAGTGAATGAAATTTGTCTTTGCAAGTGAGAAAAGAGTAATAAACAATTAATTTAATTTGGAACGAAGGGAGTACTAGGGACTACATGTAGCTCTAGTATTGTTTTGATTCTAAATTTGAAATTGCCAATTCTAGTATAGGCAAGATCATGACGATGAAAGTTATGGTTCCCAGTTGATTTTGAATAATTTTTTGTTTTTATCTTCTTAAGTTTTTTACACTGTAAATTTAGATAAAAGGCACAACATAAAAAAATATCCCTAAACTTTATTATAACAACACAATAAAATCCCACGAATTATATAATGGTGGATTACAAAATTTAAAATTAACTCAAGATTCAAAAAACATGGAGCTAATTCTTTGTTAAAACAATATATTTAAAAATCAAATTCATAATTCTAAAGTCTAAAAAGAAGTAAGGCGAGCAAGCTTCCTTTGACTAAAACTTCCACGAAGTGTGCTTCGTTTGTGATTGGCATTTCATGTTTTCTACACCTTGCTAACAACCAATCATAGTAACAAATGAATATCTTGAAAAATTTAACACTCAATCACATACTCCGTATAATAGGCGCTTAACGAGTTTCTATTATACTTGGATCTTGTTGCTTCACCACAATAATAGACACCGACATCGATAACACTTGTTTCCCCAACACAAACAAACATAGCTTAGAAATTTCGTTATTTGTCCAATGAATGGTTCAAAGAAATAACTCAATCATAAGCTCAATTTTGTAATTATAAACCTGGAAAAGATTTTATCCCCAAACACCCATCACCAAGGCTCAAGCTTTTGAAAGGTTGTCAAGGAAAGTTTTTTATGTATTCTCAGAATCATATAAATCGAGGGGCATCTCTAATTGATCAACAATTATAACTAAGATAGATAAACCAAAGACAAGTTAAAGTGCCAAACAACGATTAAGAGATAGAGGATTGATTTGGACTAGGCCAAATGAACTTCACTTTTTTTTGGATGTCTTTAGAGTGCTTAACATCAATAGTTTCTTCCATTGCATCCCAAGCTTTCAAAACAACAAAAAATGATTGTATTGATAAAGATCAAAAGTGGTCAAAAGATACACGGTTTTTTTTTTTGCAAATACCATGCTAGATAAAGTCTTGAATACAGCTATTTTCTGGATTTCTTGGATTTCGCTGTTCTTCGTGTCTTGGTTTTGTACTCTGAGCTGCTGCAAGGAAAGAAAAAAAAGTCATTGTAATGTTATATGAGTAATTTACTCGCCAATTTCATCTCGAACAGCCCGTTCATATATAATTTAGATGGGAAAACACAAATCTTTATCCTAAAATTTGAAGAACAACTTAAGGTAGTGTTTGGCAACTAGCATTTCATTTCAATTCATGCATTTCAATTCCAAAATTTGAAATCTTGAATTTCAAATGACAGGAGGGGGTGCATGGATTTCAAATTAAGCTTTGTTATGAATGAGAAGAATTTGACTCAAATCCAAAATCATTTTAAGTTTCCCAAACATGGAATTTGAACCAAATCCAGATTTGAAATCCAAATCCATGTTCCCAAACATACCATAAGCGTCCTAGTTTTTATCCAAATCCAACTGAAGAAATTTAACAATTCGTGTTATTAAAATTGATATGATCAACACACTTCAATTGACAGAAATGTATGAAGACTCAAGCTTAAATTCAACAACACTAGAATTTTTATTTTGAATGAAAAACACTTTGGTTCAAAACGTCTTTTTGACATTTTTGCAAGAAAATCTAGGGAGCAGGGCTGTGCAAGGTTGCAAGCAAATTCACAAATAGGCCAATATTTTCAAAGTCATTATTCGGAAGGCAGTTCTTGTTGGAAAACAACAGCATCAAATAGGATCATAAATCTTAAAAAAACATAATCACTCACTTCATATTTGAATGCCCAAAACTTTTAATGCCCAAAACTTCCAAAGCCTGATTGATAGCATATAGTATCATCTTCTTCACCTGTCTCCACGAGAATACCAAGTTTGGCCAGAGCTTAACAAAAAATCCATTTCTTGCACATAATAATAATAAAAATGTAACAACAATAAGTCAATTACACTTAATTAGTCCTAAGAAAGACACTTAATATTTGTATACTTAAATCAATTAAATAACAAACACGGCACAAACTCCACAGATATTTAAATCAACTCGTGTTTCAGTTCAATTTCAAAGCCTATATGCCAAACCATCCAAAAGCCATGGCAATCAAGATGATGACAAGTGAAACTGGGAAAAGAAACCAAATGGAATGAAAAGCCATCATACCTCCAGCTTATTGTCATCCTTAACCTCATGGTTTGGGGGGAGAAGGTGAAACTCCTCTGTCAATCGAATACACTCCCCTACATTCTCAGGTGAGACAAAACTAAGGGCAACCTTTATACAGGACTGCAAAAATGCAAACAAACAGTTTTAACATCCAAGAACCTTAATAAAAGTAAAGAAAATGGGGAAAGAAAATGCACTAAGAAGAAGGGAAATGATTTTTCTTCTGTTTTGGTGGGAAAAAGGAGAGAAACCCTCTCTATTTTCCTTTCCTTCCAAATTCCACAAACCAAACACGGTGTAAGGGAAGTAAAAAGGGAAATATTATTAAGAACACCCTTGTGCTACCATGCGTGGCACTCTTATGCTCCATGTTCACTAACATACTAACACGCTAGCACCAGGGTGCTCCTAATAATTTCTCTTAAAGAAGGAAACGAGAACTCAAAATTAGATGGATATTTTTTATTGAGATTTTCATACTAGAAAATACAATTATGTACATAGGACATACCATTAAAATTTGAAGCTGAGCACAAGTGTTCATAAGAAAAAGAAACCGTGAACTAAAATAGACTTTTACCTTCAGATTTCTCACTTGATATGGACACCCTGCAGGGATAAACACAGCATCTCCAAGTTTTTGAACAAATGTCCATGGTTCAATGCCTACAAATTGCAAAGAATGTAACTTTCATCTTCATACAGACATTATATATGGGTACTAAATACTACTCTCTCCATCCCACTATTTTTTCTCTTTTGCCTTGTATGTCCATCCCGCTAATTTTTTCTCATATCATATCTGGTCAGATTTGTATGATTCACAATCATTCTTACTTCATCTTACTTTTTGAAATCAATACCAATCACACAATCTTATTTTCCTTAATTTTGTGTCACTCCCTCATGTCCCAAAAATAGTAAGACGGAAAGAGTACTTCATAACAACTATTAAATTCCCACACATATCAAAGAGATGTGAAAGAACCAGTACAGTACCATATTCCTCTTTCAATTTTCTTTTGTGCTCTGAACTCAAATACATTGTCTGGTCATGAATAGGGTGGACAACCTGTATTGCCAAAAAAAGGTTCATGAGAAAAAACAGATCCGTGCATTGAGAAAAAAGTAAAACCAATTTCCCATTGCACCCAAATCGAACATAAATCATTATTGAAAAATTGAATAAGTTGCAACCATAACTTAAGCAGTTAACTACTACGCAGAAAATAATAAATTAATACAGAGTAACAATTAACTCCTCTGCTCCACCACTTAGAAAGTGCATTATGCTAAAATGTTCTTAGTCTATAGATCTCTCTATAACAATGTAAAGAAACAGATTGAGTGTTATTAAGAAACAAATAAGCAACCACAACAATACTGCAATAAGATTTATTGGCATCTACCTGAGGCACTGGATTGCAATGAATGTGCCTGAATTCCTTAAAGTGCCTCTTTAGGTATTCCGACAGCTTAGGAACATCCTCTCTACGAAATATGTCCCAGAGAGCACCACCATCAGCTACTTCCAGCAACTTACTGTGAGAACTTGAAGATGTTCCAGCACTACCAATGATGCAACCATCAACTATATTTGAGTCTTTACTGGTTTTCTCAGATACCCTTGGAGATTCGGGCTTAACTAACCCAGGATCCACACCATAGTTATCCTGTCGAGGGGGATCGGATGATTCAACACTACCATGCTTTTTACCAACTCCTTCACTAGACGAACCAGCATGCAAGTCTTTTTCAGCACTTTGGTAAGCTTGGTTGACATTGAATATCTCTCTTTGGTCTTGAGCATAGTGCTTCAGTTTCAACTTGTCAATTTCTCTTTGCTGGTCATGTGTAATGGACACTTTGGCATTATGTGTCAGAATATTCACCTAAAACAGTAATATGAGGAAAGAATGGATAAATTTGGATATTGAGACAAAATTATGCAACCTAAAAATACATCATATGAGATCAAACATAGGGGAATGGTTATGGGCTATCTATATCAATAAAGGACAAGCTCAAAAAATAAATGTGAAATGGTCAAGGATAAAAGATTTGAAGCAAATCCATATGTTTACTTGCAACATCGAAATGGCACAAAATCACACTATGGCCAAACAAAGACACAAACAAAAAATTCAAAATGAAACCAAGAAATTGTTACTAATTTACTATCAACAACCCCACACATTTTAGAACTTACAGTCTGGAGAGAAAAATCTACAAGGAAAACAATTTTGGACATGAAGAACTGAGGTTAGGCCCATGTGATGATCCAAATTGTCCAACAAAGTATTTCTGACATCACATAAAGTTTGCTATAAAAAAAAGAGTACCGCAACTACAAAAAAAATATCAATAAATAAATAAATATTTTGTGATTAATTAATTGAAATAAATAAATAAGAGGCCCAACACAGACCTGCACGTAAACCATAATGAACATGTGTAACATTGGACAACCTTGATAGGGAGGGTTGGAGTAAATGGGTTTTGGTGGGTTGGGTGGTTGTGGAATAAATGATCGGTGTAAAATAGCCATTTCATTTTTGAAAATCACCATAAAAGTAAAGTGGACAATATTGTGGGACATCACAAAAAGGAATACTAAATGAATATTCTAGACTTGTGATTCCCACTTTAGTAGATGTTGGAACTCTTAATAATATGGAGTATTCTAGTTTTGGTAATTTATTCTTAAGTTGGAGTTATAAAATAGATGAGAGCATGTCCAGCCATGCATCAGCACTAGCCACTAGTACAAAATAACTATGAGACATTTAGGAAAGACAAATTACCACATCAGACATGTCACAGTGCAGCTTGGTTACAGAATCTCCACGCCCAAGCTCTTGAGTTGTTCCATAAGCAATATACGTCATTGGTCCCAGGTCTGGCTTCAGAGACTCCACAGGCAATGTTGTAGCAAGATTCAATGGTCCAAGTCTAGGATGTGTGTACTCCTTAAATGGTAGGATATGAATAAACTCAAAAGCATGGCGCGGCAATACTTTTTCAAATTCAGTAGATGGGGGATAGTCTTTCAGAATCAACATCTCAGGCCACATACAACTATCAAATCGGCCTTTTGAGTATCCATTGAAGAATTCATGGATATTAATGATTACCTGCATTTGAAAAGAACAATCTCATTAATAACCTAATATAGCAATAGTGTGTGTGTGTATGCACACACACACATATATATACATAGATATTTTGAGGAAAAAGAGATTTTATGTTAATACTCCAATATTGTATAATTATCACAGACACTCCCAAAACTCAAGATTTCAATAATAATAACAATAATCCAATATTGCATATTGATCATAAAACCACCTAAAAAATCAAGGGATCCATGTAAACTAAGAATTCTATTGTAGAACTATTGTAAAAATATTAGATTTTTGGAATGTTGGTTAAAATTTTGCAATCTTGAAGTATTCATGTAAAATCTGAAATTTCCGGGAGTATTGGCATTTCAGCATGATTTCCCCCATAACAAAAATGGAATCTGCTGCCAGCTCGCAACAATATATTTATTCCTTCAAATACCTGATGAAATAATTATTCCAAGTTTACTTCAACCCTATGTTTGGTTCAAGAAAATTTGGAAGGAAATAAAAAGAAAATGATTTCTCTTCTTTTTCTCACCAAAATGGGAGGAATCCAATTTTCCTTCTTCCTGGCTTATTTTGTCTTCTTATTTTCTTTTCCTTCCACTTTTCTAACATTTTTTCTCTAACCAAACATGAAAAATTGTTTTCCATCTCATTTTATTTCTTTTCCCTCTCAAATTCCTTGAATGAAACATAGGTTTATGAAAAGAGAACAGAAAATTTCCATGTCAAATTATGTCCATTACGTTACTTGACTAAAGGTTATGAGAACTGAATTATAAACTACAAGAACTCAAGCACTTTCATCAATAGTTACTGACCTCATGCCAATCCAGGCATTCTATGGTCGGTACATCCAGACGTTTCCCACACTTTTGGTATGTTATCTGGCGGAATGCTCGCCACATAACAAATGGCTCCCAGCTTAAGCCAGATCCAGTTTCAAGTGTATTTCTAACTATCACTGGCTCACCCTTCACCCAGTGCTGCTGAAAATGCATCAAATCCTCATGAACAATATCTTTTGCCTTTGGAGAGTATAAAAAGTTGTCACTACAATCTTTCCGAGAAGAAGATTTTATTGACTTTTCGCCACTTAAGTCTTGTTCACCTGTAGAAGTAAGACATGAACAATATTGTACTGCATTTGTGTTTGCTTCCCCGAGATTTAAAGACCTAATAGCATCCTCAGCTCTCATTACCAACTCCGATATCCAATTGTCGTGGAAAATAGACTTCAACTCAAGAATGCCATCACCACAATTGCAGGATATGTTTCCATTTTTCATCACTTTCCATTTAGAAAGTAAGCGTATATCATCCTTAGTCACAGAAGTAATTTTGGCTCTTTTTGCTTCTCCGCCATGTAAATAAGGAAAACCATTGTCAACGTACTGAACCACTACTTTCTCCCTACCTGCCTTGAGGTCTCCATTGCGAAGTTCCCGACAACACATAAGGCAAAGATCAGAAGAACACTTTGGGCAACTCCGATGGAAATCAAATATAGAAGTTCTGCAGTTGTCACTGCAGATTAAAAAAAGATTGAAGAGATGGTGGGAAGTGTTAAAGTGTCACCATACCATATATGTGCAAAAAAATAATCCTAAAACAGCCCCTACCAATACACTCGCTCATTCACGGCACATACTGCACTCTTTATCAGCAAGTCTTCGAGTGGTAATCCTGCTCAGAGGGATAAAGACATGGACATGTAAAGAGTTCATTGGTTCAATGTGTGAGAAAGACCAATTTTGATATTTCACATCCAATCAAATAGTGTTATCCAGAAAAAGACTGACAGCTCAAATAATGTTGCCAAAGCCTTGGAATAATATATCAACAAGAAACTACCATGTATTTTAGCCTCCACTTCCTTCTCTCTTATTTGTTCACTGTTTATTTGCTTCAAATATGGTAAAAGTGTCTGTAGCATAAACTTAGCATATTGAACTCTTTCATCATCACTGACATCTGGCTTTGGGTTCTTCAACTGCTACAAGATTAATCACGATTTAGTAGACTTTTCTCTTGCATATAAAAAACAATCACAATGCATATGATTTGCAAGATGGCAAGATATCTTACTTTAAGTGGCACATCTAGACGCAAGCAGGCTTTGCAGTTACAATTGTCACGACAAACTGGGCAGCATTCAGCAACTTCATCCTCCCGCATATGTGGATACCTTCAAATCCAGAACATACATATTGTGTAAAAAAACAGTAAAAGATCGAGCAGGATAGGCATCTATATTGTGTTTGGATTCAGGATAACCAACCAACAGCACAAACATTAAACTATTCTACTCATATAAATTTTTCAAGGTCAAGCAAGCTACTAGTGTAAGAGGATTTACAAGGAAATTAAATAAGGCTGCCATTTAACCATATTGTTTGTATTCACACTATTCTTTGGGTCCAAACTTGACTTTGCAGTAAGGACATGCAATTAACTTCTTTTACATCAATCATGAAAGGCAACTTAGAGAACTCTTGAAATGTCACAAAAATTAAAATGACATATCTGATAACTAACATATCACACACAAACTGAAAATAATTCTGGTCAATGGAGCAGAAGGCAACTCACATGCGAAAAAGACTTCATAAACAAATCGTCATTTAGGACTCCTGAAGAAACTAAGTGGGCACTAATAATATGGGAGAAAGCTGCTGTATTGAGGTTAATGAAATAAACTATGTATCGAGCGTGAAGTGGAAGCTAAACACAGTAATAGTCCAAAGCCTTCGCAGAAAAAGGGTTGTTGGTCTTTTGCGGGATAGCACTATTTCATTGGATGTAAAATATCAAATGACGGCTCATTTTTTTTCTTTTTGTGATCAAATTTTATCTTTCTCATGTATGCAACAATGAATTCTTTCATTTCCATGTCTTCTTTTATTTTTTATTTTTTGCTGAGAGAGAATGCAGGATGTAATGCAGATAAGCGGGTATACTGGTAAAGATTGTTCTAAGATTTTACTGCCCACAAATGTGATATGCACATATGGTGACACTTCCCCCCATATCCCTGGACCCTGATCTTCTTTTATCAGCAATGGGAACTGTAAAACTTCTATATTTGATTTCCATCAGAGCTGCCCAAACTGTTCTTCTGATCTTTGACTTATCAATTTTGTGAATCATAGCTATGGTAAATATGAGAAAGAACATAAAGTTGGTGCAACTACATAGACATACCAAGTTCTTAAGCAAGGGATGCAATATCTCTTTCTTCTGCACTTTTGGCATCGCACAACTCGGCCTTTATCATTCCTCTGGCATTGATGGCACATAACAGACCCCTCCGCAATCCACTAGATTCACAAAGTTGCATCTACAATCACTTAAGGAAGTTAATCATTTACACAAGAAAGGGGAAGAATGAGTAACTTGTGGATTATGCGCGCTAATCTTTCTATGCATTTGGGCTGCTTTACAAGCTGAAGCGGCCTTCTCTCCGTTCTCATCGACTTCTTTGGCATCGCTCTCCAATTTCTTGTGGCCTCCATCCTCTTCCTCGCCTTCCTTCTTCAAGGAATATCCCTTTTTGTCACCTGTTTCACAAACATTAGCATTACTTGGCCTTCCTCTTTCCTTGCTCTTCTTCGATGCACCTTCTTCGTGCTTATCAAGCCCACCATCATCCTGTCCATGGCTGTTGGAGGCCGGGGTTTTCTTCCAGGCCTTTGGACTCCCAGAAACGCAGTCTTCTTCCACTTCTTCTTTCACTTTAGTCCTCCCTGTGTCGTTGGGTTTCTTCGATTCCGCATATTTCTCTTCTCGTTCCTTTTCATCCTCGCCGGCGGTATTTTCCCCTGTGTCGTAGATTTGCGTCGTCTCCGCTGCTCTCCGCCGTTTTCTTCCACTCCCCATTCCAATTGATCGGCAAATCAACAGTTTTGGACAGAAGAGACGAGTGGATGAAGAGAGTGGTGGTCGGGAACATTTGAGCGCCAAGAATGGGGAAATGTTTAGATTTAGGGTTTTTGGCGCTGATTTGATGGATTTGAAAGAAATAAGCAAATTCTTGGCACTTGGCAGGCTTGCATGCAAATTGCAAACCGAGACATCTCATATTCTCATCCAACTATCCAAGGGTTCAAAGCGATAGAATAAGAGTGCGTTTGGTGAGCTAAAAATATGTGAATTTTGATATCTCCAATCTAAAATTCATATTCTCTCTACTCTCTGTCACAATTTGAATTGGGTGTTTCTATTTACGATGTTTGTTGAAAGTTACTTTTAAATTATTTTATATGAGAAAATGGTATAAAATTAAAAAATATAAAATACTAGTTTAAAAACTACATCAAAAGAACTACAAAACTAGTGCTCACATGATTATACTTTATATTACTTTATCAAATGAATAACAAAACCCCTCTGTTCCGTACGCCTGATATGATTGAATCGGATTTGAATTTTTTAAGTTATGGTCTGATCTGATTAGATTTAATCTGATCTGGTTGATTGTGATTTAATTGAATTATTTGAATCTGATCTGATTTGATTTGGTTTAATCTAATCTGATTGAACCTGATTTGATTGGATCTGATCTAACTAGATTTAATCTAATTTTAATAAAAATAAATAATAAGTAGAAAAAATAAGTCTTACGGAACAGACCATTAACCAGAGTTTCAATTTACAACTATATTTCTATTTTTTCTTTAGTTTTCTTCTTCGTTGGTTGTCATGGATGGTGAACTTTATGGTTTCTATTTTTTAATCTTTCTTCTCGAGATTCATGGGGGTCTTGCTTGACCTGAGTTAGGAAGCCGATTTCCAAGATTCATGGAGAAGTTTATCCTAGTTCGATCAATGGTGGAGGAGGAGACATTAACTCATTGTGCATCATTAAATTGAGAAAGCATGAACTAATAGTGCACTCTAACCGAGTCAACAACATTAAAAAAAATCCCACCAAGTTGCTCCATTTACACAATGTTTGGTAACTTTTGATTTGTGCAAGGAATGAAGCATGCACTATCGATCATGGTATTGATATTAATGATATAGATGATTAATTAATTACAAGGTCAGGATAACTTTCGGTTCGTGCAACACACAGCTACCATTCAAGTCATTTATAAACGTGACAAACCTAGATCAAATCTACATTTTATTTAAAACTTCGCACAACAAAAAGGTCATTATTATTCTTTTTTTATCAAAGTATTCGTCTAGTTCTTTTGACTTTTTACAATCAATAAAGATCGACTTTTGATCTATAAGTGAACCAAAAGTATATGATATATTGATTAGATAAAACATCATTAATATTTTATAAGATATATCAAATAAAATCATTATAAATATCTTATATAAATTTTATTTTATTAATGATCAAAGTTCATTAATTTAGACTATACAAAATTAAAACTACATAAATATTCTGGGGGTGAAGATAGTACTCCGTATAATAAAATACCCTATTTTATAATCAATTCCTACATTTTATTAGTATTAATAGATTAATTCATCTTCAAAATTGGAGAATGGGCTAGATAGTAATTAACCACATAAGAACTGGGTTTAATTAAGCAGGGTTGCCTCCTTCCCAATCCGACCAAGAACTTTGATCACTTCATCACTTGTCACATTCCCAGTCACGATCACCTTGTTTTCCTTTGTGTCTACGTCGTATGTTTCGAGATCTGTACCATTAATTAATTAATTCACAATATCAATACTCTAATTTTTTCTCATTTGGCTATTCACGGTTTCAGGTATTTCATTTTGACACATAATATCTATATATATTTATAGATAGATGTATATAATTTATGAAAATTAGATATTGCAAAACTATGTTTCAAAAGTAATCTATTAATATCATATTAATATCACAATACGTAGCATTTTTTCACATATCAAGATCAAAGTTTACAAACTCTAACTAATAAAAGTCAAATTAGAAGAAAAATTGTTGGACGGTAGAATAATTATTATGAAAATTTACATCATGGTAGCTAGCTAGGGATAGATAGATGAGGATATCAAATTTGAAACAATCCTTATTATTGTGGGTTCTTAGCTTGAATGAAGTAATACACATGATTAATTACCATGGATTTTCTTGATGGCTTTCAAGATTTTCTTTGTGCATTCTTGGCAGTGAATGTTTACCTTAAGCTCCACCCTCTGAGTTTATAAAAAAAAAAAACAATATCAATTTTCACATCATAAGCTAAGAAAAAAAAAGTATGGTCAAAACAATTCAAACTAAAATTAAAAAAAACCCCTCTGATCTTTTTTTCACTAAAAATAAAAATAAAAATTACAAAGAACTGAGGAGAAACAAAAGAGAAGTGATTTAATAATAAGATTTGAGCTATATATATATATATAGATAGATAGATAGATATACACTTACAGTAGCCATATAATATGAAAGGTAATTAATTAAAAGGTTAGAGGAATAAAAATTTGTATAGATATATGATGAGGAAACTTAACTTAATTTAAAGGGGGAGGAGCTGAACGCGTCCGTGAAGTAATAATAATAATATACGCATGGCGTGTTGACAGCTAGCCTCCATTGAATGGCGCATTGGATTCTTCCACACGCACTCTCTTATTGTCTTCAATTTTAAAACAAAAAAAAAATATTACTCCGTATGTTAATTTCACTCTTAACTATATTGCCTTCGCAGACGTTATACAGACAGAGCAGTGTTTTGTGCTCGTAATATCTGGGAAGACAATGAAGTCAAAAGTGTAGTTATAAATATAACATGGCCCCATAGTTTTCAGAACCGGACCGGTGACCGAACCGGTCCCGGTACCGGTTCACTGGTTTACTGGTCGAACCAGTGGTTCAATTGGTCGAACCGGTGGTTTAAACATTTTTTTAAATTTAATATATATATATATATATATACACACACTCTCTCTCTCTCTCTCTCTCTCTTATTTATAAATACTTAGAGTAAAAAATTTATAACATTTGACCAAATTTATATTAATTTACTTCAGTTATGTCACTAAGTTTAACAATAAAATTTACATATTTAAAAAACAATATTAAATATTTTATAAACAAAGAGTTGATTTTATTTTTTTTGAAATAAATTATCTTATATTAAAAACACCGAAATAAAATCTTTACATAATATTTGTGATAGTATCAATTATATCAATGATTTTGAGTTTGAATCATAGCTATAATATTATATTATTTAAAGTTCTTAAAATGAAAAGAAATTTTATAATGTGATATTAAAAATTATTAAAGTGAACTTGTAACACAAAAGCACTGCAGCTTTGATGGTTAGAGATTCGACTTTGGAACCAAGAGGTCTTCGTTTTGAATCCGTGTGGAGGTGTGATTTTTGGGCCAAGAAATCGCAAAAAAAAAAGCCTGGTCGGGCTGGTCGAACCGGCCGGTTTTTACCGGTTCACAGCGGGTTGGAGCGGTTCGAAGCAAGTAGCGGTCCAATGTGACGGACCGGACCGGTTGGACTACCGGTTCGCCGGTTCACGGTCCGAACCAGCCGGTCCGGTCCGGTTTTTTAAACTATGCATGGCCCATTCAAAAGTCGAGATGCAAACTTAGATTGATTTTGTATTTTAATTTAGTTACTTAATTAAAATTTAAAGATTTTGGTAAGTTAATTTAAGCAAATTTAATGATTTCTGAGAAATTTTGGTTGATGGCCGAAGAAAATTGGTATTTTATACTACGTGATATTTTTTTGGTAATTTATATTTTATACAAACGGCTAGGTTCTGTGGTCACTAGATTCCAGTGTCCATGGAACCTAACCGTTATACCAATACTCTTGAACATTAAGGGGCTGTTTGACAACTTCTGAATCGGTAAGTGCTGAACCAGTAAGAGGTCTGAACCATTAAGTGCTGAACTTGTAAGAGGTCTGAACCATTAAGAGCTAGTATATTGCTTAACTATTCAGAGGCAAATGTCTGATCAATTCAGATAAGAGGTCTTAACCATTCAGACTCTGTATAATACTTAACCATTCAGACATCAGAACCATTAAGAGGCTGAAACAAACAGTCTGAACCATTAAGTGATGAACCATTCAGACATCTGAACCATTAAGAGGCTGAAACAAACATCCCCTAAGTTCTATTATGATATAATAAGTATTATATGGAATATACTTTAACCCGTAGGTAATTGTCCTTTTATTTTTAAAAATCTAATTGTTAAAAGATATCTTACATCGAAATTTATAGAGAAAATAAACCGTTATATAAAGCCTTAAATTAAATTTAGTAATCGATTGGATTCATTTTTTAATGTGGTTTAACCTCAAGTCCCTTATGCTCAATTCAATATTTAATGATCCTTACCTCAATCACTGATTCTCAAAAGTTTTAAACAATTTTGAACAAACGCGACATTCTATTAATTTTGAAATCAAAATATACGAAAATAATCGAATCTGGTTTTGAGAGTGGAAAAACAAAATGACCCCACGCGACGTTTTCGTCCGTTCTTTAGCGGCCGCCTTGTAGACTATCATTGGCTTCATCAATCCCAATGATTCTATCTCCTCTTTTGTTTTCGACTTTCCATAAAAAATAATTAAATGCTCCCTCCACTGGTTTTGGTTAGTATCGTAGTTTAAAAAAATGAAATAGTTTGATTCATTTTCATGGAGTCCTGAGAAAATCAATATGAATCATTTGTAATGACTAAGTTTGTTTTGAGATAACTCAAAAAAGAGAGTGATAAAGACTAAAAAAAAATGACCAAATAAATCGCCCCATTTGCATCGTTAAGCAAAACAAACGATGTAAATGGTAAAAAAAATTCGCATATCGCTTAGCTTTTGAATCGGTTATTTCTAATAACCGATTCAAAAGGTATTTGAATCGGTTATTAGAAATAACTGATTCAAAAGCTAGTACTCTTTTGGATCGGTTATTCTTAATAATCGATTCAAATACCTTTTGAATCGGTTATTACGAATAACCGATCCAAAAGAGTCTGATAAAAAACAGCATACCCTACCTTATCCTTACGCGTTTTTGAAAAAAAACCTCTACAGCCTTTCTTCATCTTCATCGTTCTCGCCGTTGCTGTTGTCGTTGCCGTTGGTCGTCGTGCGCGTCGCCGTTACCATTGCCTCGCCGTCGTCAACTCCCCACCACGCTGTCGCCGTGCCCGTGTCGCCTCAAAATCTGCTCCACTTCAATTCGCCCTCGTCCACCTCACCCTCGACGTTCGCCGTTGTTGCCTAGCGTCTCCGTCTCCGTTGCCCTGCCGTCGCCGTGCCGTGCTTGTTGCCCCGCCGTCTCCGTGTCGTGCTTGCTGCCCCGCCGTCGCCGTGCCGTGCTTGCTGCCCCGCCGTCGCCAAGCCGTGCTTGCTGCCCCGCCGTCGCCAAGCCGTGCTTGCTGCCCTTCCTCGCTGTCGTCAACTTCAGCCTCGCCGTCGTCCCTTCTTTAAGGTATTTTTTTTAATTTTTTAACTTTAAATATTTAATTATACTATTATTTGTTTATATATTTTTGCATTAAGTTAATATTTAATTTATTATATATGTTTTGTGTATATGTTTAAGTTGAAATGTGACATTGTGATATAGATTGTGTTTCAAAAATAGATTGTTTAATTACTTTGTGTTTGATTCTACATGTTCTGAGACGTTAAAATATAGAAATAACTTATATTGACCGACCTAGATACCCGTTTAAAATTTACTCATTAGGAGTAAATTTTAAATAGCTCCCAGTTTGGAGCTGTTCTTGAAACGCTTCTCTCACTTAGGTAGTGAATGTATTTATTTATCTTTGTTCCATCATTTTTTGGTTTGACGTTTCCTAAATGTGTTCTTCAGGTGCATATATAATTACGTTACATCGTGCACTTGGAGATCAGAACCATCGAGAAATGTTTCCGAAATTTTGATAGGGCAAAGAAAATGAAATATATTTACTAGTGAGAGTGGCATTTCAAAAATGGGTTAGGATGGTGTAAAGAAGGACCATTTGTATAATGAAGAAGTGCTGCCAGATTTTTGTTACATCATAAGAAATAAAATATTGTGTTGGCTAGTGAGGGTTTTCTCGATGAACTTGTGTAAGTCCCATTTGTGTTGTATTGTATAGCATAATTAAATGTAAGTTAGTAGAGTACAATGTAGTTGCATTGTTAGGCTTTTAGTTGTATTGTTAAAACTTAGAAGAGCACGTAGTAGTTTTACTCTTATATTTTTTAACATGTACAAGTGGCGTGGATGCAAATGGTTACTTTTTTAGTTTAATTTGTTTTGTGGCATTTGATTTGAGTTTTGTGAATGCATTTGTGTTAGTTACTTTTGTGTTGATGGGTTGAATTTTCTGCAAAGTTAAAATGGAGTGGATCGAGAACAAACAAAATTGCCTGTTTGAAAAATTTTATACCTTTTTGAATCGGTTATTTTGTAATAACCGATTCAAAAGCTCCTTCCCTAGAAATGGCGCCATATTTGGGAAGAAGTTTTTGAATCAGTTATTTGGTAATAACCGATTCAAATGAGTATCTTTTGAATCGGTTATTACAAAATAACCGATTCAAAAAGGTATAAAATTTTCAAACAGGCAATTTTGTTTGTTCCCGATCCACTCCATTTCAACTTTGCAGAAAATTCAACCCATCAACACAAAAGTAACTAACACAAAAGCCCCTTCCCAAAAATGCCGCCATATTTGGGAAGAAGCATTTGAATCGGTTATTTGGTAATAACCGATTCAAATGAGTGGCTTTTGCATCGGTTTTAACAACCGATGCAAAAAATTACCTGAGTATTTGCATCGCTGGCTTTTGCATCGGTTCAAAACCGATTTAAAAGGGTCCAAATAACCGATTTAAAAGGTCATTTTTGTAGTAGTGAAAATTAATCTTTTACTATAATATTTGAGACTCGTCGCACAGAATTTCGACATGTGGCGGGTCTACTTGGCATATTTTTAACAAGTCATCTGCCACGTATTTAATCTTGCGATTTTTTCCAAAACATGCCTTTGTGGGGGTTAGAACCCAAAACCTCCTAGACATTTGATTGAGTTTCTAGCCATCCAAGCAAGGTGATTTTTGTTACAAGATTGTATAAAAATTCCTTTTCAATTTTAAAAATATAATCTTTATATATAAAATTTGAGAGTTGGGCTTCTAGAATTATGACATGTGGTGCGTTTATTAAACAATTTTTTTAACATGTCAGAATGCCATGTCATCAAGTTATATTTAAAGAATTAGTTAATAAAAAAAAACTTATTCAATGGAAATTAAATTTCGTATTTGTTACACACAAATTTCTCAGCATAATCGTGTTTAAAAACTTTTATATCTTAATTCATTGTTGGAAAATATTTAAATTAAATAATATGTTTTGAAATTGAAAAAAGAACTCATATTCAAAAACAATAATCAAAATAAATAAATTTATTCTAAAAACCGATAGATTGGTAAGACTAAAAGAAATTACATATGAATATTTTTTATTTTGAATTAATACTAATTAGAGAGATATTCCAACTTTGAAAAAAGAGAAACAAATATATAAAAGAAAAAGAATTTTTATGGGCATGCCTATTTCATAGAGCAATAATTGTATATCATATATATTAAAAAAAAATTCTAAGTCAAATAACAAGTATGTTCCATTTTAAAATTAGTATTTTCCATTTTTAAATTATTATTTTCTATTACTAACTTTGTAAAAATTTATAGATATGTTCCAAAAAATTACTATTTTTCATTAATAAATTTTAATATAATGATGACTTAGTATGTGAGTATTTATGTGTAAGAAATTAATTATTAACTGGTGTTCCTAATCAAAATATTTATGGTATAATATTAACTATTATAAGTGTAATTAGTATTAATTTCTTGAAAATCAAAAACATGCCTATTTTGACATTTATGTCAAAATAAAATAAATAAGTAATATTCAGGGTTGGCTCTGAGAAATGAGGGGCCCTGTACGACAGGTAGAAAATGGGTCATTGTGTTATAATAAAATAAAGTCTATTCATTAATTTATTTAACAATAATTAACATTATATTAATAAGAATAATATCTAGACCCAACTGTAGTAAGATTCAACTGGGTTGTTGTTGTGTATTAATAAGAATAATGAAATATCGAATTCATATTCTTCAAAATCAAAGGAAACTTCATTGCTTTGATTTTGGTCCGTAGGAGGCGATTGAGAAGTTTGGGAATTTTTTTTACCGTAGAGTAAATTTTAATCCTCCTTCCTAGGCAGTGTTCAGTGGAATTAGGTTCTATTTTGGTAGGTAGTAAACAAACATGTACATATGTATTGCTTTTGCAGTACATATGATGGTTATTACACATACAGAAAGAGAGAGGTCGTCATCGACTATAACCTTGCATCATCGAACACGTTCGAGAAAGAATGTACTCTATGATGTGAAAAATGGTATTTTTATTATTCTGAATTGAATATTTAATTTTTCCAGTAATGTTTTCCAAAAAAAATCTATACAGTGCTCCGATCCGGGAATAATTACACAATTCATCATGCTTTTAAGTGAATATGAAACATATGGATTTATCTTCTATAACACATGTTTTAATTTCTTTGAAGATGATAATAAAACAATTATCTTTGTGTATCAACTAACTCTATGTATAAGATATATTATAAACAATGTAAGAAAGTATTACGTAAATTAATATGGTGGATGCACTCGAGGTTGAATTTTCATCTCCCATAGCTAAAATTTGTAAACTTTAGAGATAAAAAAAGCTAAAAGATATTGTCAAAGAAAATGTTGACAAAGCTTCAATGTTTGAAGCTTGGATGATTTCCAATACACAATATAATGTGGGATAAAATTTGATGTATGCAAAGAATTTCTCAATTTTTGTGTGTACAATCATAAATTAAAGTGTGGAAATGGTTCCGATGTAACAAAGGTCATCAATAGGCAGACTACAATACGTGCTTACGAAAATCAGAGAGTTGTACTATTAACTGTCCAGCGAGGATGTACAAGCTATTAGAGCTTGATGAGAGTTAACAATGTTCTACATAGCGTATTTGAGGTAGCATGTGAAGCATTGGGGTTATTAACCGATGATAAAGAACTTATTGAAGGTATAAAAGAGATTGCTAAGTTAGGATTTAAGAATATGCTAAAATATTGTTTGTCCACGTACCATGAGTCACCCATAAATTGTTTTGAAAAAATTATAGGAACTCTTGGTGAATGGAATTTTATTTGATCGAATAAGAATATTTTGGAATCAAGGTACTTGAATATAAAGATAGTTTTTTAATGTATTAATCCATCTGAAACGCATTATATGAAAACAAAACTCTTTAATTGAGCACTGCATAGAAACAAATAATTCTTTTTTTGCAGAGCTTATAATCTCATGAGAAGACCTAAAGAATTTATGTCTAATTGAGATTGAAAAGTTGCTTAATTGAAATGGACGACCTTTAAAGGAATTCAAGTGCATGCCATTTGGAGATGACAATCAACTTAATAGATATCAAAATAGTTTTTTGATAGAGAAGTTAACTATGACTAAGAAAAGTTGTCATTTAATCTTAGAGGATATTTATCTACGATGAATGAAGATCAGTCGAATATATCTAATGAAATAATGGAAGTTGTGATAGCTGAAAGAGGGAGTTCTTTTTTGTCCATGGTTACGGTGGAACTGGAAAAATATTTCTCTAGAAGTCATTGTCTGCTTCTCTAAGGTCAAATGGTAAGGTTGTCCTGAATGTCGCATCCAACTACATTGTAGCATTGCTTTTGCCTAGGGGGAGGAGAGTTGAGATTTTTAATCCCTTTAGTGCTAACCGAGTGCTCATTTTGTGACAATAAAAACAATGGAGTCCGAAAGCAGACCTAATCCAACAAGTAAGTATAATCATATGATATTTATCATCTACGATGCATATATTTTCTTTTGAGACATTGGATTACACAATGAGAAATGTAATGAGGTTCTCTAATAATAAATTCATAAATGAACCATTCACAGGGAAAACATTTGTACTCAAAGAAGATTTATCCAAATTCTTTCAGTTTTACTCATAGCTTTGAGAGAGGAAATTGTAGGTGCTACCATCAAATGCTCAGAAATGTAGTTGTATTGTAAATTTTATACGTTGATCAAAAATATGAGATTGCATTAATCTACACTCTCTTACACAGACAAGGACACATAAGTTTTTTCTGATTGGATATCAAAGTCAAAGATGGAAAACTTAGACAAGTGATCGATGGAATTGCTGACATTGAAATTAAATTCTTATGCATTCTTGATTCTTGAAATAAGTTATCCACTCAAGAGTTATAGTGGACTTCACTTATCCGAACCTATTAGAGAACATGAATTTTTTTAGGATAGTGCACTATTAGCACCTGCACTCAAGTTTGTTGAATGGTAATGAATTTTTCATATCCCTTATGCAAAGCTGTTTTAAAAGTAGCTGTTGAAGATAATTGGATAACACTTTAGTTTTTTTAATTAAATCAAATATTCGGGGATCCTAAACCACAAAACAGTTTTTAAAAAGGGGGTACTGACTATATCATTGAAGAACATTGACTAAATATCTGGATTGTGTAATGATAGAAGATTAATCGTTTAGAAGTTGAGAAAGAACATTATCACGTTTCATGAATTCAATTGAGAAAAAGATTTTCATACCCCGAATGAATTTGGTATCATCTGATTCAAGACTACCTAAGAAATTCCAGAGAAAATAATTCTCAATAGTTTTATATTTTACTATGACTATTAACAAAAGTTAAGGTCAAACATTGTCTTTTGTTGTATTATTTTTTAACCAATTTAGTATTTAGTCATGGTTAGCTATATGTTACTTTTTCAGAATGAAGGCAAAGACATGATTAAAAATATTGGTTCTAGATAACAATGGAAACCTTTACAACCATACCAAAAACGTTGTGCACCCTAAAGTCTTTCAAAAAATTGGAATTAAATAAGGTTTTTTCGAGTACACTTTCATTTCCTCAAATATGATTTATTCTAATGTTGTCGTTGTGCATTGATTAAAAATTGTGTTAGAAATATATTTACTTGATTCCGGAGAATATATTACACTGAAAAAAATTGAAATCGACAAAAATTTTGTTTACCCCGTGCGTCGCACGGGTCAAAATACTAGTTTAAAACAAAGAGAGCAGAGTGTTGGTCTCAACAAACTGAACAAAGTATTGGATTGGTAAATCATAGTATAATCATAATCTCATTTTTACCCGATAAATTGTGAGTTGGAAGAAAATATGAAGAATGAAAATGAAAAGATAAAATAAAGTGAAAATAATACATTGTTTGGACGAGTAGAAAATGAAAAGACAAGAAACAACTACCATGTTGGATCATATATGAAAGTAAGATGTATAGAGGTTATGTGTATGCAGATCTTGTCATTACTTGAAAGTAGAGATGTTATTTTCAAGAGATCCCGGCTCAAGTTTCACAAATAAAATTAAAAGAGTAAATTCCATAATTGGTCCTTTATAACAAGGGGGTTTCCATATTTAGTCCCCTATTATCAAATATTACCCCCGTAATCCTTTTTTAAGGGTACCTTTCCACAAATGGTCCTTTTTTTGATCTTTTGCCGTGTTGGTGTTAATTTAAAGGCTAAAAATATAATTTGACGTCAACATTATGTCTAGTGACGTGTTCTGATATTGGTTAAGTGGATAACACAAAAATAATGACTATGATTGTGGGCTAGGATTCTGACGAAAGATAACATTTGTAGACTATAATTGTCGTAAAAAGCGACTGTAATTCACAAATGACGCAAACGGAACAGCCTTTGGAATTGTGTATGACAAAAAAGATATATTATCATTGTGAAATTACACTTTTAGCCCTCAAATTAACACCAACATGATAGAAGATCAAAAAAGGACTATTTGTGGAAAGGTACCCATAAAAGAAGGACTACAGGGATAATATTTGATAATAGAGGACTAAATAGGGAAACCCCCCTATTATAAAGGACCAATTATAGAATTTACTCAAATTAAAAGATCCTTAAAGATGATAAAACATAGGAAAGATCATAGGAGATAATATCTCACAAGTCACATAATAAACTAGAGAAAGTATAGATACAATACATATGAGAATAAACTAAAGTTAACGAAAGAAAATACTAAAGCACCAAACATATAAGACACACAACAAATACAAAAGAGTATCCGTTGACTTCTTCATCTCACATCGGCAATGCAGCCTTATATTGTGCTGATATTTAATAGCCTGAGTATCTCAACCTCTTCATCACATTATTCTAATTCTTCTTAGGTTTACCTCTCCTCATGCTCACACTCAAATGTACGTCTCTCGCATCTACATATTAGGGCGTCAACATTCTATCACCTCGCATGCCCAAAACATCTCAACCCAGTTATCCACAGGTTGAGAAAAAAGATGAGTATTTTTTCTTCATTTAGTTGGATGAAATAGTAAGAAGAAACAAAATGTGATAATATAAAAGAACATTTTTATTGTTATTTTATTGGAAATATTATGTCAATATTCATAGATTTGATTGATTATACAAAATTATTTCTAGGTTTAGGTTGAACTTAGTATTTTTTTCTCACCTCCCCTTTTTACTATACAAAAGAAATATGGAGTATAACTTTTCTTTTTACATCCTCTATCCAAAAATTATTTTTTGTTCACTATTCATATTATCAAACTTTATTCACTTTGTTAGCCTATTTTCGTTACCTATTTGATAAAATAATATATTATGTCACTTCTAGTTTTGTTAATTTTTTGATGTAGTTTTTAAATATAGAATTTTTATTTTTAAATTCTACACCATTTTTCATATACAACGATTTGAAAATAACTTCAGTCAAACATCATAACGTGCAAGAGAAAGATAATTTTTGAACGGAGGGAGTATATTCATTCTTTGCCTCTATTTTTCTTTCAAACAAACAAGTTGTCAAGATCATAGTTAATTGAAAATAATGTCTCTTTTTATTTTGTTTTGATGTATTCTGTAATACTTTAGTAACTATTTTGCTTCAAAGAACGTACATTTTCAGTACTAATAACTACTTTGCAGTTGTAGGATCTGTTAAATTGATCCCGCAATCTCCCATTAAAAAAATCAACTTAATGTTATTATAACACAAGGTTTTTGGCACAATTCAAATACCATTTGATTAGTGTCAAATAATCAAATGCATGTAGTTCTACACTCCAACCCGAAAAAAAATTAGTGTTTAGATTAATAAAAATTAATAAGAGAATAGTGAGAAATGAGAAGTAAAAGAAGAAAAGGCAAGGAAAAATCCATCCTTCTAGCCTCTTTTCTTTTCCACAAAAAAAGCATTTTGTACAGTTTGGTTGGGAGAGAAAATGACTGGGAAGAGAACTTAGAACTCAAACGTTCTGAAGTAAAAAGTTCGTTGCAGAAAACCTCATTCCCCTGCACTCATAGATGACTCAACCAGAGACATTGCTGGAAGTCGAGGAGGGGTTATTAGTCTTATGATGATAACATCACAGAGGCATTTTATCAAACACCTTATAAGCAGACGAAAGAATCTTCTTTCACTCTCAATGGCGCAGCAATCAAGGCTCTGCTCCTACTTTCCGCATTCAGAACTCCGGGTAGCGCCGGAAAAGGGCCGTCTTTATGTGTCTTTCTTCTGTACCCTCATCCACCTCTACCTCCGTTGCCGCCTGTTCTCGAAGGCCCAGGCCGTTTTCTCCGCCATGCGCGGTTGCAATTTGGTCCCCGACCTCCGTTCTTGGAACCGCCTGCTGCTCCAATTCAACACTTCTGGCGCTGTTGATCAGGTGACGTTTCTCTACTCTGATATGCTCTCTTGTGGAGTTGTTCCGAATGTGTACACCTGGAACATAGTGATGCATTCTCTCTGCAAATTAGGAAACATTGATCAGGCTATGGAGTTGCTTAGGAAGAATGAGAGTGATACTGTTAGTTATAATACTGTCATACGGGGCCTTTGCAGAAAGAGGCTCGTGGAAGATGGGTTCGGGCTGGTAAGCGAGATGGTCAAGAAGGGTGTTGCTGTGGACACTTTTACTTGTAATATAGTCATTAAGGGGTTTTGCGAGATGGGTTCTCTTCAAAAAGCAAAATGGGTGATGGAAATGTTTTGCCACGACGGTCAAGGTATTCCTAAAGATATTGTGGGGTTTAACACCATTATACATGGCTGTTTTATGGCTCATGAAATGAGTGATGGTCTTGAGATCACAGAGGGTATGAGCCGTGAGGGGGTGTGGCCTGACAATGTCACTTACAATATTTTGATCAATGGGTTTTGTGAGTTGGGAGATTTTGATTCTGCCAAGAGTCTAATGGAAGAACTCTCGGAGTCCTGTAAAAATGTTGAGGTTTGCGATGGGGGTTCTCTTCCTAGTGACAATGGTCAAACTGCAGAAAATTTAGGTAGAGTGTTAGTTGTAAGACCTAATCTCATTACGTACACTACGCTGTTTAGTAAATTCATTAAGAAGTCCGAGATTGAGAAAGCACTATGTATATATGAAGAGATGACTAAGAATGGGGTCTCCCCCGATTCTGTTACTTATAGTTCTCTCATACATGGCCTTTGCAAACATGGAAGGGTTGTTGAAGCCAAACAAGTCGTAGAGGAGATGAAGATTGTCGGGGTGGATCCTAATCATTTTACGTACACCATTTTGATTGATTATTTACTCAAACAAGGGGATGTGTCTGCTGCCTCTGCCCTTCAATGCCAGATGGTGGTTCGTGGAATAAGATTTGACAGCGTGATCTTAACCTGTTTGATGGATGGGTTGTTTAAAGCTGGGAAACCTAGGGATGCTGAGGAGATATATCAAACTCTTCTAAATTTCAAGATGCATCTAAACCATATCACTTATACAGCATTGTTAGACGGGCGGATCAAATCTGGCGGCATGGAGAGTGTAGAATTCCTGTTCCAAGAAATGGAAGAGAAAAACATTGTGCCCAATGCCTTTACGTTTTCTTCTGTAATTAATGGCTATGTTAAAAGGGGGCTTCTTGATGCAGCTATGGCTTTGATGAAGAAGATGGTTCACTACAATGTCATGCCCAATGTATGCATATATGGTAACATGATTGACGGGTGCTTCAAGGCTGGTAATCAAGACATGTCTGTCTCCCTCTACACGGAGATGAAATTGTGTGGAGTTTTGGAAAATAATTTCATACTGGATGCTTTTATAAACAATTCTAAAAGACACGGAAAGATGGAAGAAGCAGAGGCCTTTATAGGTGAAATGGTATCAATCGGAGTCAAACCTGATCATGTTAACTATACATCGCTGCTGGATGGGCTATTTAAATCAGGAAAACACTCGGCTGCTCTTGAGTTGGCCCAAGAGATGAAAGATACAGGTTTTGGGTTTGATACAGTTGCTTGCAATGTGATACTGAATGGGCTCTTACGGAGTGGGCAGTATGAAGTGCAGTCCGTCTATGGTGAAATGATACGATTCGGTTTAGAACCCGACGTTCTGTCTTTCAACACCATGATCTATGCTTGCTGCAAGGAGGGTAAAATGGGAAATGCTTTCAATCTTTGGAATGAGATGAATGTGCATGGACTGAAGCCTAACTCAGTTACTTGTAATATTATGCTGAGGGGATTATGTGAAGTTGGTCAAGTGGATAAAGTGATAGATTTGTTGAACAATATGCAGACTATGGGTCTTCAGCCTACCCGATCTATTTATAAAGTTTTGATCGGCGTTGCATCAAAATATAGAAAAGCTGAGACGATCTTAAGAATGCACGAGCGACTTATAAGCATGGGGCTTAAGCTTGACCAAACAGTTTACAACACACTCATAAGTGTATTATGCAGGCAAGGGATGACCGCCTGTGCAAAATCACAACTGTTGAAAATGAGAGAGCAGGGAATTTTTGCTGACACTATTACTTATAATTCCTTTATTTACGGGTATTGCAAAATATCCTTTATCGATAAAGCTTTAGAAACATATTCCATAATGCTGGTTGAAGGGGTTTCTCCTAGTATTGCGACTTACAATTATCTCCTTGAGGGTCTAACGGCATCTAGAAGGTTTCAAGAAGTAGACGGCGTACTTAATGAGATGAGGCTTAAGGGTCTTGTCCCTAATTCTAACACCTATGACACTCTAGTCTCAGGCTATGGAAAGCAAGGGAATAAAAAGGAAGCTATACGGCTCTACTGTGAAATGATAACGAAAGGCTTTGTTCCCCGTGTTAGTACTTATAATGTTCTTATTGGTGAGTTTGCAAAGGTTGGGAAGATGAAGCAAGCTCAAGAACTCATGCATGAGATGCAAGCTAGGGGAGCAAAACCAAATGCTTCAACGTACGATATACTTGTTGCAGGATGGTGCACACTGTCAAAACAAGCAGAACTTGATAGATACTTCAAAGTGTCTTGCCAAGCCGAGGCAAAGAGGTTACTCAATGAGATGAATGAAAAAGGTTTTACACCAAACGAATCCACCCTTTGTTGTATAAATCCAGCTCTTAGAAAACCAGGAAAACAAAACCCGTGGCACTTTAATAAATATTACCAGGGTAAAGTTTAGTTGACTGTTCCTCGGACGGGTGAATTTGAAATCAAATGGAAAGGATTTGTTTAGGAAATTGAAAAATCAGTGGCTGACCAGCTGGAATATTGGTTGAAAAGGCCTACAAGAAACTTGGTTTGCAGGGTGGCTGGAATGTCACTGGAAAAGGCATGTGATCATTTACATGAAGGTATGCTATGTTGCTGCTGGCTTTACAATTCCTTCTGACCTCATTATCTTTTACTCTGCTTTTGTTTTCTCTTACTAGTATACAGAGTATGATACATTTTAATAGATATTGTTGGTCAAAATTTTGACAGGAGAAGTGAAACACACAGTTAATAAAGAATAGTACTCTGTAGTTTCTATGTGTTTTAAGGGCAAAGCTGTCCATTTAATCATAAATGGAGCGGATTTAATCATAATGGGGTGGATTTAGCAACAGCCTATTTTTATTTCTTAGTCTTTATGTTATAAAAGAATATACATAACAATGTGTTTGAACAAATATCTACTCTAAGTGAATTTTTCAATTTTGAACCAATGTTTTTTATATATAATTTCCCTCAAATTTAATTTTCCTTCCGAACTTGCCCTCTATCTTCCATCCTATTTTCTTCCCCCATCATTTTTCTTGGGTACCAAATTAAACGTACCATCAAAGAGTCATTTTTCTTATTTAACTTGCTTGTAGCTATTTACATGACAATTGGAGTCTTGATAAGAATGTATGCATTCTCTGCAAAACGGATTCTTGAATCAGGAAAGAGCTGAAATGCAACCAAACTATGGATTTGACGGCCTGAACAAATGAAGTGTAGTGCTTGTTTGGGACATACGATTTCCGAAAAAAATGAGATTCATCTGCAGTGATGTATTTCAGGTATTTGGTTTTTCCCTAATGACCTTTTTTCCAATAGTTTATGTTGAACTTAGATATGCATGAAGAGTTTGTTTGTTTCCTACATAAATGTAGGGATGGCAATATGGTAATAACCCAGGACTTCATGGAGGGAGGGCATCTTGCTTGCCATGAAAAGACAGAGATTTCTGCAGTATGGTAATAACCCATCAACCAAACAAAACCTAAGCGCATATCCCACTCGGTTGTGTTAGGGTGACACCAAATTTACACAGACCCACACACTGTACACACACAAACCTTTACTGTTTGTGTGTGTCTCTGTAATTCTTGGGGTCAAGAAGGTGTCAGCATTTTGTGTCCCCCTAGTATTTTTGAAGGTAGAAATGGTGTTTTTGAAATCATCGCTCTTTACATTGTCATACTCTCAGTTACAATCCGAGGTCGAAAAAATTAAGGTAGAATATTAATTTAAATAGGGTTGATTTTTAAATTTAGATGCCAAGAGACAAAGCTAACTACTCCACAATATTTGTACTCCGTATAATTTAAGCATAATTGTCATACCCAGTGTTTTTTTTTTGAAACAATCATACCCAGTGTTTTAATATGGGTGTGTATTAATTATATAAGCATTGTCTTTTATATATAGACCTCTGTTTATGTGGCATGCAAACTTCTAACATGGTCCAAAATGTATGTACATACAAAATTGTTCATCCCAATTTGTAATGATGACTCATTCCAAACTTATGCTCTCTATTCCAAAAAAGAATAAAAGAATGGCACAATTTACTATTAAAAACAACTAAAAAATTTGTCTATTTGTAAGTCTATCGATTATTTGATAAAATAAAATATTCTTATCATTTCTTGTTTTGAAAATTTTTTGATGTAGCTTTTATATGTGTAAATTTTATTTTTAATTTCTATATCAATATTTAAATAAAATGAATCGAGATTTTTGCTTTGTTTTGTGTAATGTGGCAGATATTTTACACGGAAGGGATACTTTGTATTTTATTATTAAAGTTTTGTAATATAAAATCTCATACCGAAGTAAAGTATTTTACAATATACGTGGTATGAAGTATAGTACTCATTACATGTGAATTAAGACCTTGTTTGGGAGCAATTTTTTTTATTAATGTTAGTGTTTAAAATAAAAATTTAATAGTTTAGATTAAATTTGGTCTTTGTTTGCCACCACTAAATTGGAGCTATCTTTTTTTCCTCTACACGCCCGGTATATCTTTTCGCGCCATACGAAAAGCTTCCACAACAATCAGCTTCAACTGGACGAGTATATCCTCCGTATATCTCTCTCTCTCCTCCAATCATAACCATTTTAGGCATTTTCTATATAAATCTTTCTCTCTCTAGGTTCATACGTGAGCCATGGATGCTCGAGGGAACCAGAAATATGCTCGAAGAGACTCCAAATCCAGATCCATGGCGGCGGCGGCGGTGAGACAGCCCTTCGCCGACCTCTCCAACTTCAATCTCACGCCAATCGAGACTCTTTGCAAACTCTGCTGCCCCACCGCGACTGTCACCACTACTACTACCTCCGGCGCCTCCTCCGCCGGGACCTCCTACTCCAACATCGACTCCGCCGTTCTGAAACCCCCCTCTTCTGTTTCCCAATCGGATTCCAAATCCTCGAAACCCTACCTTGAGAATTCAACTGATGCTAAATCCGATACCAGTGTCGGATCCTCCTCTTTCGTCCGACTTCAGGAAACCAGAAAGTTTGGCTTCCCTCCACTCTCCCGCTCCTCACTTAACACTTCAGGTAACCCTCGCTCGTCAATTTTGAATGATTTAGCTGGTGAGGGCGATGTGCTCATCTTGTTTAGTCCAATTAGATGCTAATTTTCCGTGAAGTGTTGTAGAGGGAGTGGACAAACATTCAATTCTTCTTATACGTGATTGAATCAGTTTTCTATTTGTTTCATTTATATTTTAGGTTGCGGAAGTGAACCATAAAATTGATTCTGATTCTGTTCATGGAGAATCAGCTTTGTTCTGGATAATAATAAATTCTGCCTACTGGATTTTAGGTTAAATTGATATCTATTTTTCAGTTGGATCCCACGAAAGTAGGGTGTGGGTATACAGACCTTTTCCCCTACTTGTAAGTAGAGATGTTGTTCTTGTTGTGGATTTTAGGTTTAATTGATATCTACTTCTCTGAGGATATGTGCAAATTGTGCAATAACCAAATCCAAATTTCCATAAAAAAATTACAAAATAAAACAATCTACTCATGTGTTTGATCTGCACTTCATCGCTTAAATGATGTTTACCCCTTTTATTGTTCAGTGAATGTGTTTCTGCCTTAATATTGTTAATTCTCACAGCACATAAATCAATGCCAACATCATTGCAATTTGCATCCCTTATTTTCTTCACTTGTTACTACTTCCAGAGCTTTTGATTGAGCACATGCATTAATTGTATTTATCATCTATATTAAATCGACACATTCTTTTTTTTTTTGAAGCTTCTGCAGATGGTAAACTTGGAGTTAATGGTCAAAGAAAGACCCCTACAAAATCTAATTGGGAAAAACAAGCTACAGTTCTTCCATGTTCCACTCTTCGTGAAAGTAAAAAGGGGAAAGGGCAGGCAATTTCTGATCTCGATATTTGCTTTCCTTATGGAAGTAATAAGGAGAACGAAGAGCTTATTGGAACAGGTAACAGGGATAAAGGGAAAGAAATAGTCGAGAATGATGATTTTCTGACTGCCAAGAATAAGCAAGATAGGGGGAAGGAAGCGATTGAGGGTGTAAGTTCCCCACCTCCTAAGAACAACAAGAATAGAGTTACTGCAAGTTTGGCCATTAACAGTCCTCTTGAGAATACAAATAAAGAGAAAGATAATTTGCATCATGTTAGCCTACTGTCAACTGCGCCAAAGAAAAATAGGGGTATGGAAAGTTTTGGTTCTCTCAGTTCCCCACCTTCCAAGGTTAAGAGGGGAGGAAAGGCAACTGTGGACGATGGCTGTATACTTGATGAAGTAATGGCTGAAAAAGTATCTGGTCTGCCGTTGAAAAGGTCACCTCCAAGAAAGATTAGGGGAAGAAAAAAGCCCCACAGATTTGTTTTTAGTTGTCCTCCTTTGACAAGAACAAAGAATACAAGGTTCTTTTCTGCCCTCTCTCTATCTGTGTGTCCAAGTTTTGTAAAAAATGAGAATGTAAATGGTTTCCAGTCGCTATAACTGAAACTGAATATAGTTCGGTTTGTGTTTCCCCATTTCTTCGGTAGAATTTGCATAGTTTGTTGAATTGTTTATATACTCTTGTGAATTTGCATAATTAGAGATTTGCGAGAATTTTAATAGCTTGATATCTGCCTTTATACTACGGAGTATATAACTTGAATATGTATTTTTAGAGGCGAATAATCATCTGAACAAATAAACATGGCTCATGCATCTTCCAAATGCGAGCAAGAAATATGCAGGCAGTATTGCATCTTCTTTGCAAAGAGTTTTATGATGTCCTACAAAGCTATTGGTGTTTTAGAATACTCTGGACTCTAGAGTATGGGAGAATTTCTTTCCACTCACCAAAACATGCAAATGTTTTATAGGGTCAGATTAGTCATTTGCTAGATTTTCAGTTTTCAGTGAACTCACTTTTACAGATATCAGCAAAAAATTGCTCCCCACTGAAATAACTTATCTTGATTGGTGCAGTGTCTCTGAGGCTGGGGATGCTGAGTCATTTGGATCGATGACTGATCCCAATAAAAAGTTTGCCAAGGTGTGAAAACATTTGTCTTTTATATAAACCATTTAGGAAATGAGTATGCGATTCTTATCATTTCTCTCTTCTAAATAATTTTCATTCATTCAACTTTAACTTTTTAACTATTTTCTTAAACTTCGTGAAGTTTAAGCTTCATTTTGTAACAGATGGAATAGTTTTTTCGTTGTTGGTGCATTTACTAAGATTCCATGTCTAGCAGATATCTTTGTATGAAATCCACTTTCATTCTTCCTTGTATATGAACCCAAGATGTGCATACGGTTGGGAATAGGGAATGCATGAAGTATGAACCCATAGGGGGGAAAGGAGGGCCAAGCTATGAAGGCCATAAACTTTCAATGCTATGCTGTGTAACAATATTAAAAGGAGCAAACAACTAACTGAAGTTTTGCTTGCAGAAGAGGCGATCAGAGGAGCAGCCTTTCACAGAATTTGTGTTGCCAAAAGACTTTGTGGAGAAGCAGAGGGCTTATTTTAAAGAGATCGATGATTTCGAGCTGGAAGTGGAAGAAGCATCAGAGTGATATTTTACCATAAGAAGATCATGTAACACACAAATTCTGTAGGTGGTATAATCTAACAGGTATGACCGACCCTTCCTGTATAGTACAGTGGCTATAGAAGTCGGAAGGTGATTGGGTAGAAAATTACTATCAAAGACAAGATGGCAGGGGTGTTCTTGTGTATAGGGTTGTTACTGCGTTTTATGACCTCAAAAATTGAAATCAGTCTGACTTCCCACTGCCGTGGTTTTATGTGCACAAGAAAAGTGGCAAATGTGTGTCTCTGTTTATTGTGGATTGATAAATAATTAGTGCTATTTACTAAAAAGGATTTCCATTTTCTAGGAGTCTTTATTGGTAAAGACTTGAGAGGTTAGGACATGAAACTTAAATTTCCACTTCTGTTAATTACCAGCCTAAAGAAAATATGCTAGGCAAAAGACCACGTCGACCGATGTTGCCTCGGGGCTATCAAAATTGACATTGTTTTTTTCTCATCCATTTGCGCAGGGCAAGAAGTTTTTAACTAATCTAAGGAATGGACAGACATAGGCCAAAACGTCTAGATGTAACTCAGGTTACACAAATTTGAGACGTGGTTTTAGTTCCCGTACAAATCCATAATGATCATTTTAATGTTCTGCCACATTTGATCATTTTAGTCATCGAGTTCATGTTGTGGAATGATACGACAACAATTTAATCTATATATCTATGTGGCGTAATGAGTAATGGTGTGTCAAATGTATCTTACAACGGTAAAATATGCGAGAATATATCGAGTTGGGAGTCATACTAATTTTAGTTTTGTGGTAGTTTCACTTCACTTTTTGAACCGTCAAAGCCAAAAGTGTTACTATCATTTAGAATTGGTGTATTCTTTTTTACAAACCTTCCAATTATGTCGGTATTGAGGTGATACAATTTGAGATGGACTTTGAGTGTCATATACGGCCTTGGAAATTTCATTGTCTGCTCGTTCATTAAAATTTGACAGCAACAATTCCATCCTTGGAATATTATTCATAGGGTCATGCTAGGTGTGCTTTGCACAGGTAACACAGATGTGCGAAGCATGAGTGCACTCATAGTGGCACCCATGTGGTGAAACCCTATCATTTTTCTTATTCATAAGGTACTCCCGACTGAAACATCTCCATTTTTGCAATAGTTTGAGTACACCTCTATGAAATTCTGGGTAGAAGATTAAACAAAGGTTGATATTACACATTTTGTGTTAATTCGGTTACTACATCTAAAATGGTATCATTAGAGATGTGTCATGTTAGTTTTAATTACATTGCACTCCCTACATTCCGAATTAATTGCAATATTTTTCTCTTTAGTCTGATAAAAAAAAGTGTCATACTTTTTTACTTTCCTAAGACACAACTTATTGTCTTATCTTGCATTGAAATGTTTTCTTTTACGTTTTTTGAAACATAATAACACTACTATGCACACTTCTTTTGACTATTACACCTTCAACATGTACTTTCTCATATTCTAGGAACAATATTGAACAATCTAAGAGTTGAATCATAGAACCATGTTTGAATCGTGGTTTGGATTTGGAAAGAGTACATGGATCTGACTTGGCTTGTGGTTATAAACAATTCTCTCTTATTGAAACTACATACTTATGGTCAGACATCTTATGTTGTATGGAGTAGAATGTTCGGCGATAAAGAACACTCTCATTAAGAAGCTCTGATTAATTCGTGATTTAAATTTCTTTGCAAGAGATTTGTTAGTGATTAAAGTTTAAGATGTTTAATTTAAATGGAAAAGTCAAATCTGAAAAGAAAAGAAAAACAATCCACGTCCATAAGCTTCACACCATATGCAGCCTTTGAAAATGTGAAGATTTCATCTTCTTTTTTTGCGTTCCCACGAACCATGCATACGTCCATATAAGCTTTACACCACACACATATCCAAATAATTTTCCTTTTTTTCAACCATATCTTATACCAATCTTAAATCTTTTCAAGGTTGTCAAACTCTGATTAATTCAACGCAGGAGAAATTAATCTCTTTTTTTACTCTGTATTATTAGACGGTGAAATTATTTCTTCTTTCTTTATTTACATAGTGTATGTTAAATTCGTTAATCATTGGTAATATTTTTTTAAAAATATTATGCTTTTAAATATACTTCCTCCGTCCCATGAAACATGAGACTTTTGCTTTTTAGGAGAGATTTAAGAGGAGTGTATTTTAGTATTGAATTTCAAAATGTCCTTTAATGTGATGGGTAAAAGTATGATTTGATGGATAGATTATTAGTAAAAAGGTATGATGTGATAGTTATGGTATGAAAAAGTAAGGGGTAAAAGTAACTTTTTAATAGAAATGAGAAGTGTTTTGTGGGACGGATAAAAAAAGAAAGGAGAAGTGTTTCATGGGACGCAGGGAGTACATTAACAGTCGATAACTCACCTACAGATACACTTCCAATCTCACCACTAACCAATTCACCTACTCATTGTTACTCAATCTGTCCCTGAGTATTTGTCTACTTTTCACTTTTTCCGGTCAAAATTAGTAAATTTTGAATTCAAATTAAATAAAAATAACATTATATATTGATACAAAAATAATTTTATTAAATTTATTATATCAAACATTTTCAAAATATTATTTTATCGACGATTACTTTTATTTGGATGACAATGTCACTATTACATCTTCTCGATGATAACTTTTATTTGTTTCTATGTTTTTAATGATTGTTTGATAACATTAAATAGATCTTATCCCTCTTGCTTTAATTTGTAGATTTTTTTATATACTTTTGAACAATATATTTTATACTTTTTATTTCTTTACAAATTTATTTTTAAAATCATTTTAAAAATGAGTAAAGTTCATTGTTTACCCCTGTATTCTTTAGAAATTGCATGTTTTACTCCTGAACTATAAAAATTGCACCGTTTACCCTCGAACTCCTCGAAAATTGCACGATTTACCCCTGCATACTAAAAAATGCACCAAATATCCTTGAACAAATTATACCATTGCATCGCTGGTCCTAAACTATTAGATAGGGAGTGCGTTGCTTCCACGCACAATAATTGCGAATATGATTTATCTGACCCTAGTAAATTTTTTAAAGTACCTTTCTCCAAAATTATCATCTTTATTTAAATGTTCAGGAGTAAACAGTACAATTGTTGAAGAGTTTAGGGATATTTGGTGCAATTTTTATTGTTCAAGGATAAAGCGTGCAATTTTTGAAGAATTCAGGGATATTTGGTGCACATTTTAATGTTCGGGGGTAAATCGTGCAATTTTTAAAGAATTTGAGGGTAAACGGTGTACTTTTCTCTTTTAAAAATATAATACTAAAATTTTGAACGTTATTTAAAGTATGATATTATTTGTGGGAGGAAGGGAGTATTACTTTTTTATCACTATTGTACGGAATATTGTTAGTGGTACGAGTAATTGGAGCAAATGATTTGGACTGGTTCAAATCTTTGGTTCCAACGTTGGCATCAAATAATACTCCCTCCCTCCCCAATTTGATTACAAATTGCGGGTTACGGAGTAAAATTTCTTACTTTTTGAAATCATTTTATTTACAAATTGGTATATCAATACGATATAAAAATTACATATTAAAAAATTACGTCAAAAGTTCTACAAAAACAAGACGTGACAAGAATATTTTATTTTGTCAAATACTTAGTGAAATCGCGTAAACAAACAAAAGTTATTGAGAGGAGAGAGAAAAAAAGATTGTAATCTATTTAGGGAGGGTGGGAGTAAAAAGCATTTATGCATTTCCTGTTCCCGCACCTACATTTTTGTTTGGTAGCCGCCCTAATTTTAATGAATCCGGGGCTACAACAATGTCTCCCTTCCTTGACTTTTTCAAATTAATTATGATAAAATATTAATCTTTTCTTTAAATAAAATTTTCATTACATATTAAAATAATGAAATGAATTTTTTAGTTCGTTTAATAATTTTTTAATAAAATTGTTCTCACATATAATGTAGATTTTGTTTACTTCACTTTCAAAATTAATTCAAAATAGAAAAGGTCAAATTAATACTCCCCCGTCCTCTAATGATCTTCCCGGTTCGCAAAACGAAGAAAAATCCCAAGTTTTTTCAATCTATTTTATTTAAATATTGGTATAGAAATAAAAAATAAAACATACATATTTAAAAACTACACCAAAAGTTCAACAAAACAAGTGGTGACAAGAATATTTTATTTTATCATATTGGTCATGAAAAGACACAAATAAATATAAATTCCCGTGAAACTAGAATAGTGCTCTGGAAAGATCATTATAGGACGGAGGGAGTATTAAAAACGATATACTCCCACCGTCACAAAAATTAAAGGCACAGTTTGGTGAAGTAATGAAGATTTAATGTGTTATTATGGACTCTCTAAATTCACCACGGATGTGATCTTGATGTGATGTAATTGTAATAAGACCGAGTATGTAAAAGTGATTGAAAAATGTAGAAGTACGTGAATGAGCTGATCGAAGTAAGATGAAGTATATAAGATTGATTGAAAAAGTAAAAAAAATCAAAAAAATATTTTTAATAAATCGAATATGCCAAATATGATAATGCCCTTTAATTATGAAATTTCTAAATTAGAAAGTGTGATTTTAGTTTTGGGACGGGGAATAAGTATTATAATCATTCCGTTCTTAAAAATACTTCTTCTTTCATATTTTCCACTTCCAACAAGACACTTAGCTTTCACTTTATATAGAAAACCACTTTTACCCTTACTTTTTCATATCCTATCTATCACATCATATTTTTCTCTTAATAATCTATCCATCTAATCTTATTTTTACACATAACCTTCAGAGTAAAATTGGAAGTCACCTATAATTTAATACTTTTTTAATTTTACACTGGATCAGAACATGAACTTTTTTTTAAAATGGATGGGATAAAAAAAATTGAGGAATCACATCACATAAAGTTTAGGACCGACAATATATTTGCGCCGGCCACCTGTTATATACCATACTCCCTACGTACTCATCTATATATTCGTGCCAGGAACACTACTTGATTTCCAAAATAAGCTAATACCACGTGGTTATTAGTGAATTGAAGCCATTATATAATAAGCTTAATTACTCCATACTATAATCAAATAATGGCTTCCTCTGCAGCTACTAGCAGTAAGTTTTTGAGCTTATTATTATTACTACTATTGTTGCTGCTTGTTGGAGGCTCCATAGCTCAGCTCTCCCCGCAGTCGTTTTACTCAAACTCGTGCCCCAATCTTTTACCGACGGTGAAAAACGTCGTCCAGGCTGCCATCCAGAAGGAAACCCGCATCGGCGCCTCTATACTCCGCCTCTTCTTCCACGACTGCTTTGTCAATGTACTTATTACTACTCTGATTTAACTCATGTGTCTTATATTATACTCTATCTGTCCATGTAAGATCTTTCCATTACGCGTTACGAGGCTTGACCGATTTTATTTTCAATTCAATTTAATTGATTATAGGAGTAATATTTTAAAATAAAATTGATATAATAATAAACTACATGAAAAGTTCATAAAACTAGAGGTGAGAAGACTATATTATTTTATGAAATGACTAGTAAAAATGAGCAAACAAAGTGAGTAAAATTTGACCCTGTGAATAGTATCTTGGAAGATCTATGGTGGACAGAGAGAGTATAAGATATATGTACTGCTCTACTTAATTGGGTGAATTGGATCTACAATTGATTTTTATTTTGTGTGCAGGGGTGCGACGGATCGCTCCTCCTTGACGACACGTCTTCCTTCATAGGAGAAAAAAACGCGGCCCCTAACTTCCAGTCCGCGCGTGGATTCGAGGTCATCGACAACATCAAGACCGCAGTCGAGAAATTGTGCCCCGGTGTTGTTTCTTGCGCTGATATTTTAGCTATCGCCGCTCGCGACTCTACTTCCATAGTAAGTTAGCAAAGGCTCTTATATCATGTCAAGAAACATTACAAGTTCAAACTTGTACATAGTTTTAGATTCATGAAAGGTTTTTTATACTCTAATAGTAACAGTATGTATGTATGTATGTGTATGTATATATATGCAGCTTGGAGGGCCAAGTTGGAATGTGAGCCTTGGGAGAAGAGATGCCAGGACGGCAAGCCAAGGCGCCGCCAACAACAGCATTCCTCAGCCTACGTTCAACCTCAATCGTCTCATGTCCAGCTTTAGTGCTGTCGGTCTCTCCACCAACGACATGGTTGTTTTAGCAGGTCTGGTTTTAACTCGTCACTTAGCTTACTCTCTTCTTCCATATTATTCTTCTAATTTGATTTTTCACGATCTCTATTGCAATATATACTTTGACCACTTATTATGTATAAACATGGATTATAAAAATACAATATTTCAAAATAAAATAGTGATATTAATTTTGAGGAATTTACATAAATAGCATTAAAACATAATGACTTTTTCTAAATAGCATTACATGTGTTTTTTTTCTCAATGTAACACTTTTAGTTATTATCCATTAGTCATTACTCAAGTAAATAATCGCCATTACTGGTCATTATGGACATTGGAAATAAAACAATTTAAGTGCTATTTAGAGAAATGACTTAATTTAGTGCAGATATTTCATTAATTTTATCTTAAAATTCAGCGTATTTTTTCAATGATAATTAGTAAAATACCAATGAAGTTTGACTTTTTCTTGTGACAATTACTATTCAGGGGCACACACAATTGGGCAGGCAAGGTGCACCAATTTCAGGGCAAGAATATACAACGAGACAAACGTGGACGCGGCCTTTGCCCGGAACAGGAGAAGCGGCTGCCCGAGGGCAAGCGGGGCAGGGGACAACAATTTGGCGCCACTCGATCTCCAGACGCCGACCAAATTCGACAACAGTTACTACGTTAACCTGGTGAGCCGGAAGGGGCTTCTTCACTCCGACCAGCAGCTCTTCAACGGCGGCGCGACGGACTCCGCCGTGCGCCGGTACAGCTCGAACCCCGGCCAGTTCGCAGCCGATTTCGCGGCGGCGATGATTCGGATGGGCAACATCAAGCCCCTCACCGGAAGGAATGGAGAGATTAGAAAGAACTGTAGGGTCAGGAATTGATCGCGTTCTTAATTAATTAGCTCGAATGTTAATGTTGGAGGTTTTAGCTTGATACTCTCCTTTAATTTGATCGAGTTTATGGATTTAATTAAGAATAGTACAAGAGTCAAATGTATTGTGTGCTATTCAATGTAGACTTGTTTGTATTTGCAACGAAAATAAATCATGTCCTATGGATTAAGAATCCTTAATAAAAAGTTACCAAAATGCTTCTTTACTCTATTAGTTTTAGTAGCCTAGCCATTACAATGATTGATATAATTCTTCTTACCATCAAATCTCTATATAAGGATTTAATCTCCCTATCTAAAATGTTTTTAGATGTTATAATGAATAACTTTTATATCCCCTAGTAACACGTTGTTATATACTTATAAGAAGTTGTACGTACATGCTAACTCGTAAGTACAAATACAAACAACGGAGTATTTGTATTTTAATTGTCTTTACAGTTTTGCACAAATTCAACTTGCATTGTTTTCGTTTTCATGTTAGTTGACACATTAATTGTTTATATTAAATTTTATACTTGGTACAAGTTTTCTATCATCTTCACATTCTATGAATTTTTAAAATAGTACGAACTTGTACCAAAAATAGTTCAGGAAAATGGGCATTATTTATTGTTATCAAAGCATAAATACTTCGTATGATTCATTTGTACTAAAAAATTATTGTAATATTTAAAAATCAGATACTCCATAGTATCTACTAATAACCTGAATATTATTTAATATACTACTATTGCTTCTTTTATTTTTTAAAGAAAAATTTGCTTCATATAGGATTAAAAGATGGTACGTTTCACAAGATAGGACCAAATATGTTTTATTCTCTTTATGACATATAATGTCTTATGATCTGTCATATATGTCCTAATTAGCAACAAACATTGGATAATGACTTATTATACGAATGACTCTACGAAGGTGGTAATTAATTAGCAATAAGCGTTAGAAAATGACTGCTTATTTTAATGATTATTCAAATTGTTTTTAAACAATACTCTCTCCCTTCTCAAAAACACTTCCTCTTTCATTTTTTCTACTTCCAACAAAACACTTCCCCTTTCTATTAAAAACTCACTTTTATCCTTACTTTTTCATACCTTATCTATCACATCATACTTTTTCTCTAATAATCTATCCATCACATCTTCTTTTTACCCATCACATCAAGAGTAAAATTGGAAATCAATTATAATTTAATACTTCCTTATTTTTGTCCCTAAATCAAAATGGGAAATCTTTTTGCAAACGGAGGGAGTATCTTTTTTTAATTGAATTGTGTAATTAGGCAGTTTTCAAAAGCATGACATTAACTTTTCAATGTTAAACATTAGAATAGATAAGACTAATTCTATTTATGGAAAATTGTATGTTTAAGTTCCATTTACATAAATTACTTTTTTTTTAAATTCCGATCAACTACATAAAAGTCTGATACTCCCTCCGTCCCTAAATATTTACAACATTTGCTTTTTCAGCAGTGTCGGGAACTTTTTTTTATTTTGATGTTTTCATTGATTATTTGATAAAATAAAATATTTTTGACACCTCTTATTTCGAAGAACTTTTCATGTAGTTTTTTTATATATAAATTTTATTTTTTATTTTTTTACCAATATGTAAATAAAATGAATTGAAAAAACTTGATATTTTGCCTCGGGAATACAAATGTGGCAAATAATTTGGGACGGAGTATGTTACATACTATAAAAACACATTAACAATTGATCCTTAGTCTACTTTTTTTTCGGTTGACGTCCAGTCCGTTTCAGAATATTGGGTCAAATGAGGGTTCCATTGGGCCAAAAATGATCGCAGGAAAGCTTTGGGCCACTTTTTTTATTCCCAAAAAAAGGCGCTAATAATACTCCGTAATCCAGTCCCAGCGCGCGCATAAATATACATCCTACACGACCAAATTTTGTATAACACTAAAACAATGCCCCTTTCTTTTAATAGCACAAGTGTTAGAAAGCCACATGTTTTAATGACGCAGGGATGAGGAAAAGACTATAATGACCTTCACTCTTATTTTTATAGATCTGTACAATCGTGCAGCCCTTTTCCATTCAAATCGCGGGGATCTCGAAAATCACGGAATTTCCTTCGATGGGTTCTCGTTGTAGAAGGCAATTTGCACACAAAATTTGGGATGGAATAAGATGTGGATGTCAAGAAGTGCTTTCTTAAACCCTAAATTAACTAAACGCAGAAGGGGAGATTTGAGAAACAGAGAGAAAAAATTATGAGGGGGGTGGGCGACGAAGACAGAGAGAACAAATAGAGAGTCACCGATTGTGATGTCGGCGAGGAAGACGACGATGGCTACTGGAGTTGCTCTTGACGACAACATCGACTTTGTTGATGAACAGGGAAATGAAATTACTGTCAAATGCGTTTCTGGAAAGGTTAGTTTGTTAAACTTATAAAATTCTTTTAGAAATTATTGAGAGAGGAGATGTTTTTGTTAGTGTTTATGAAGCTTTGTGTTCTTTTACTGAAAATTAATGTATTATAGTGGTTTAGTGTGTTGCATGTTTTGGGGTTTTTTGAATGAGAATTAATAGACAGTGTAGAGGATTGTGGGATTAAGAGGGTGTTGTTGTTTGGATGTGCATATTATTAAAGATTAAGCATGATGGAGAGGTTTTGAGGGAATTGAAAACCTATTCAGTAGAAAGTGAGTGTAGTGTTTCCTTAGGGTGATATAGTGTTTTTTAATGGTCAGTGTAGTGTGAAATGAGTTTTTTTTATGGTCAGTATGGTGTTATATAATGGTCACTAAGAATTGTTATGCCCATGTTGGTTGGTCAGTGTGTTTTTTTAATTGTTCAGTATAATATGTAATGGTTACTATGAAGATTAAGGATAATTTAGAGGTCAGTGTTTAAAAACAGTGCAGTGTTGTGGGATTAAGAGGCCAGTGTTGTTTTAATGTGCATAGTGTTGAAGACAAAGGATAATTTAGAGGTTTTGAAGGAATTGAAAACCAATTCACTACCAAGTGTGTGTACTGTTTTCTTAGGGTCAGTGTAGTGTGAAATGAGTTTCTTTTTTTTATGGTCTGTATAGTGTTCTATAATGGTCACTAGAAATTGCTATCTCCATGTTGGTTGCAATAACAATTAGGTTTTTAATGACCAGAGTAGACTAGTGGAGTGTGTTACATATATTGTGAGTGTTTATTATTTCCAAAGTTTTTAGAAACAGGGCAGTGTTGTGGGGATTAAGAGGGCAATGTTGTTTGAATGTGCATAGTATTATAGATTTAGGATTATTGATATGTTTTGAGAGAATTTAAAATCAATCCAAAACATTGGTAGTAGAATGTACTAACTGCTATACATGAATGAACCTAGAAGAATGGTGTTTTGTGTATTCGTAGAAGATAATGTCTATTTTTTAAGTATGTTGTGACATGTGAGATGATCTATATTGTTTGTATGCTCTGCATAGTGTTCTATAATGGTCACTAGAAATTTCTATCTACATGTTGGTTGCAATAACAATTATTGTCAGTAGAAATTTTTAATGACCAGAGTAGACCAGTAGTGCAGTGTGTTACATATATTGTCAGTGTTTAATATTTTTAAAGTTTTTAGAAACATGGCAGTGTTGTGGGGATTAAAAGGGAGTGTTGTTTGAATGTGCATAGTATTATAGATTTAGGATTATTGATATGTTTTAAGGGAATTTAAAATCAATCCAAAACATTGGCAGTAGAATGTACTAACTGCTATACATGAATGAACCTAGGAGAATGGTGTTTTGTGTATTCGTAGAAGATAATGTC
>OOIL02001679.1:1438518-1581018 GCA_900332095.2 Cuscuta campestris
CATTATCTTCTACGAATACACAAAACACCATTCTCCTAGGTTCATTCATGTATAGCAGTTAGTACATTCTACTGCCAATGTTTTGGATTGATTTTAAATTCCCTTAAAACATATCAATAATCCTAAATCTATAATACTATGCACATTCAAACAACACTCCCTTTTAATCCCCACAACACTGCCATGTTTTTAAAAACTTTAAAAATATTAAACACTGACAATATATGTAACACACTGCACTACTGGTCTACTCTGGTCATTAAAAATTTCTACTGACAATAATTGTTATTGCAACCAACATGTAGATAGAAATTTCTAGTGACCATTATAGAACACTATGCAGAGCATAAAAAAGAAACTCATTTCACACTACACTGATCCTAAGAATACACTACACACACTTGGTAGTGAATTGGTTTTCAATTCCTTCAAAACTTCTAAATTATCCTTTGTCTTAAATACTATGCACATAAAACAACACTGGCCTCTTAATCCCACAACACTGCACTGTTTTTAAAAACCGACCTCTAAATTATCCTTAGTCTTCATAGTAACCATTACATATTATACTGAACAATTAAAAAAACACACTGACCAACCAACATGAGCATAACAATTCCTAGTGACCATTATATAACACCATACTCACCATAAAAAAAGCTCATTTCACACTACACTGACCATTAAAAAACACTATACTCACCCTAAGGAAACACTAGACTCACTTTCTACTGAATAGGTTTTCAATTCCCTCAAAACCTCTCCATCATGCTTAATCTTTAATAATATGCACATTCAAACAACAACACCCTCTTAATCCCACAATCCTCTACACTGTCTATTAATTCTCATTCAAAAAAACCCCAAAACATGCAACACACTAAACCACTATAATACATTAATTTTCAGTAAAAGAACACAAAGCTTCATAAACACTAATAGAAAAATCTCCTCCCTCAATAATTTCTAAAAGAATTTCATAAGTTTAACAAACTAACCTTTAAAGTAGTATGCTCATTAACTTGGCCAAGTACTGAACGAACGGCATCAATAAGCATTCGAAAAGAACTCTCGAACGAGATGATGAGTTCATGAAAACTTTTAGAATTGAATGTGCCATCACTTGTCCATTCACCATCTAGGCACACCAATACATGAAACACGGATGGCGCTGGATGCGCCGGCATGGATAACGAATTCAGCGACAAAGAAAACATGATAATGAAATGGGTAATCAATCCGGCGGGAGAGAATGTGGCGATTGAGGCGCTTGAATAAAATTGAGATTAATTTTGCCAGTAATCGTAGTGAATGTGGCGATTGAGGCGCATGAAGAGTAGGCGCATGATGAGCAGCCGCAAGAAGTTTATCGCAGTGAATCGTGGAGTAGGCAATCAGTTTATTCCTGAAAATTAGGGATAATTAAGGATTTGTTTTCCAAAAATAAGTAAAAATTAGAAGGCATGATTTTTAGTGGGCTTAGGTTACGTAAGGGTAGGCTAGGTAGTGCGGATGAAAATTAGTGCTAGTGAGAGAAAAAATTAGTAGTGATGTTATTTAGGTAAAACAACTATGATTTGGTGCTCACTTGCTTAAATTTCACTTTTTCTGGCGCAGGTTAGCTTTTACAGGGGAGGGGCTCTTCAACTTCGGCGCATGCATTAATGGAAGTGGAATCAATTTCCCATTTCGCATTCATTCCCTCACCAACAGAACTAATCAAAAGGTTCAAATTAAAGCCACTGCAATTCAATGGGGTTTCCCCGGAAAAGAGTTCGCGCCATTCGCATTCGTCGTGGCCCCGACGGAAGTGCTTTCCAACAATGGTTCTTCTTCTCCTTCTTCGTCATCTTCTTTTTTCGAACATGATGCAGTGAATGAATTTAACTCGAGATGATGGTGTTTGGGTAAATGGGTTCTGTGTATTGCAGCGAAAGCTGTGGCCTTTCAGTGGCAATCTCTCTGGCTGACATGCATGAATGTGGAGCAACAAGAGTTCTCATCAAGAAGCCCAGAACTCAACTCCGGAGCGCAACCGGAGAAGAATATCGGGTTGAAACCAGTGAAGATTTCGCCAGGTTTCAGGATCAACCCAGATCCGCATTTCGGTTATTCATGTAAACCTTTGTCTGGTCATGTTATGTTCTGAATTCTTTCTGTCAATTTGGATGCCCATAACATGTTTGATGTAATGCCTGACAAGCTGAAACCTTTTGTTTTAATGTGTCTTATACTTTGAGACAATTAGGGAGGAGTTTGCCAAGACATGCCCTGATGGGGATGAAATTGATGTTGATAGGAGAGGGTTTGAGACCTGGAGAAACATGTCTAAAATGGTAGTCTTCATGTTGTGTTTATGTACTTTCAAGTATAACCAAACAATGTCTAATGTATTTTTTATTGTTTACGGAGTAGTATTGTTCTGTCATTTAGGAGAGGCAACCCTATGAGCTTCGAGCTGAGAAGATATATTCTGCTTACTTAAAAGGCCTAATCGAAGAGGAGAATAATATGCCAAAGGTACAGATGCATAATTGCACATCCTTCACAGTTTGATTTTTTCTTTTACGGAGTGCTTATTTTCATCGTTTCTCCTGCTCTCCATGTATTGTCCAAGTAAATTCTTGCAATTTTTGTGCCATTTTCACTCAACTGTCTTTCATTCTCTAATTTTGTTCTTTTAACCACATTAAAATTTGGTTTTTGCGGTTTGATATAATTGCGGGATAAGGTATGGGTAATGTTTGCATACACACACCCTCCGCAGCCTCTAGGTGTTTACTTGGTTTGTTGTTGTTAATGGTGATATAATTGCAGGATGGTTAAGTATTTTAGTGTACCTTTGTGATCTGAAAAGGGACTTGTAATATGATATGGATGAATTATTCTTTTCTTTAGGTGAATGATGAGGCTGAATCAGTTGAAGTCAAGAACTATGAGGAGGTTTGTCTACACAATTCTTCTCAAGTGTTTCTAACTATTTCTTGAATACTTATACATCAAAAAAATAATAATGTGTGCGTATATACCGATATATTATTAACATACATTTAGAGTTATGAAAATGTTACGTGCTCTGATGGATATTTGAGGTGTTCAGATGAAAGCAAGAACCTAAGCTCCTATTTAAAATGGTAAGGGTTCATGCAACCATGTCTTTGTTTTTTCTTCAACAATCAAAACAAAGGTGTTATTGAAAATGTAATTCCCTTACCGATTTACCTTCTAACCAAACAAAATAGGAGTTTCTGTTTGTTTACCTTTCTTTTCTTTTCATGAGCATTTTCTTCTCCTTCCAAAATAGGAGTTTCTGTTTGTTTACCTTTCTGTTTGAAGGACACTTGGTTGTTTTGTTGAAAACCCAGATGGTTCATAGTATCACTCACTCATGTAAGTAGTTATGGCTTTTGTAAGTAGTAGTAGTAGTAGTATAGTTCATTGAATTTCTTTTTCCCATGTAAGTGATATATGGTCATTTTAAGGAAGCTTTTCATTGGGATGCTTCTTTTTTACCCTCCCCACAATTGCTTCAATGGCAAATTTATAACCTATGGTGATATGGTATTAAAATTTTAAATACAATTGCTTCAATGGCAATAACATTTTAAATACTACGGAGTATTTTTTTAAATAACTTTTAAAAAAGCATATTGGTTTTTAATGTTTGTGAGTGTTTTTCTTCCAAAAACTCTTTTGCTCTTTTTTTCATCTTGACCTGTCCCTTCTGATTTTCTTCCACCAAAGTAACAAAGTATTGTTTGTTATTGTAACTCATACATTAGCATTTGATATTATTTAAAACTCCTTGTTAGCTAACATGGGGACAAAAAGTTTCAAAACCCCAAGGTGTATTGAAATTTAAACACTTTATCATATCAAAAATAAGTTTGACACCAAGAGTTTGATATTAGAAGTTTGACACTTTATGAAACACTTAATATCAAACTCTTAGTGTTAAATTTAGTGGTTTTCTAGAATGACTCCTTCAAATTGCAGCATTATACAAATCATTCGTCCAATACAACTTTTCGAGTCAAACTTTACAAGATTTAATCATCAATTAAATTAATAGAATTCCTAAAGGAGCCATTATTCGTAGTCAAAAGTGGCTAGAGAAAACCTAAAGGAGCCATTACTCTTCTGCTAGAAACAATACAATAGATTGTTTTTTACAAAGAATTTGAAAGAAAAGAAAAGAAAATGATGATCAAATAGTGGTTGGTCGGAAATGATAAGGAAAGTAATTGGAAGGAAAATGTAAAGTAAAAATGGTAAAATGAATCTACTTTCCAAAAAAGGATGAGCTCATCTCTAAGGACTGTTTTAGAATCAGTCGAATGGTCAATGAGAAAAAATAAAATAGAACTTGACTGCAAATTGATCGCAGAGAGTGGGGCATGTACTTGGTACTTATAGAGACTCTATACTTATATAATTACACCCCAGCACAGTTGCCTGGAATCGAATACAGGTCTAAATAATCTATTTTCTACTTTTCCAAGGAAAAGGGGAAAACATCAAATTCCTCCCTCTTGCCCCTTCCTCGTCCTGTCATTGCTCCTCCCTCACTCACCCCCTCCTACTCCCCTCTTCTCAACAATGTCTTCCTTTGTTTTTCTCTGCAACAATAAAAACGAACGTGTTATTGAAAAAGTAATTTTCTTAACGATTTCCCTACTCACCAAACAAAAATTAGATTTTCTGTTTGTTGATGAGACCATGCGTAATGGGGGTGACGGAAATTGGCGACGGAAATGTTTTGACGCTCTGGGTTACGGAATCAGGGATGGAAATAGGCATGAATCAATACATATTTTTGGTTTAAAATGGTGTTATTGACATGATCGCCACATGGCTGAAAATGCCCCAATTGAATCACTACACATGGTCTCAACTTTCTTTTCTTTTTCTTTATTTTCCTAAATCCTCAAACTAAGCATAGTTCTAATATGTGAAATTTGCACTAAATAGGACTAACATAAGTCATTTTCCGATGTAGGACTTAAAACTTTTTTATTCCCTAAGTAGGACTTAATAATGTCTAGTAGTGGGAGGAATAATGTTCAATAATGATAGACATTTAGTTGAATAATGACTAATTAATAATGACCAAAATTCCTACATTGAAAAATAAAAACATATGATCCTATATTGAGAAAATCATTATGTTGTAGTCCTATTTAGATAATTTTCTCTTCTAATATTTGTGAAATAGGATATTGAAGCACGCTTGGTTTTTTTCTTGAAAACTCAGATGATTCAAAGTATCACTCGGTCATAAATGTTTTTGGCTTTTGTAAGTACTAGTACTATGTAACCCGGAGTGGGAAGTACAAAGGCTTTCGTTCATAAAATTTTGCACTGGTATTTGGGTAGTGCAAATTGTGATGTACAGCCTCCCGACGGGCGGCTAATGGCGGCGCCATGCACCCACCAGGAGGGAAGACAAAGAATTTTTTGCCATTAAGAGTGGTGGCTCCGATTCTGTAAAAAATAATAATGAAGAATAATTCTATATTGAATTGTCTTGAAGATTACAAAGATTAATCCTCTTTATATAAGAAAAGAATAAAACAATAAGTAAGTTCTATTCCTATCATAATTCTATTTCTACTATAACAAGAATAGGAAAACTATCAAACCCTAAAACATATTCTTACAGATACCGTGTTAGAATATTGGAATAACAATATTGTTGTTTGAATTTTGAAGTACATGATGGTAATATCAATAGAAGAGACTCCTAACACAACTAGAAATATAGAATAAAAACTAATAAATTACAATATTTACCATAACCAGGGCCGGTCCCGAGAATTCATATGCCCGGGCCGAAACATAAAAAAGGCCCTAAAAATCCTATCCCTAATGATCTAACAAATTTAACATATTCTTGCTTTACTTGTAGATGCTCTTGCTCTTCCATCTCTTTCACTTCTACTTCTTTGTCTTCAACAACATGTTTAATAAACTTATATAGAGTTCCGGCTTAAGAGTTTCTCATTTCTTCATCTTGTTTTCTCTTTTTTTGACTTCCAGAGAATTGTTTAGGAGCCATAGCTATTGAATTATTTCTGAAATAAAATCCAAATTCATAAATTCTACTACTTAGTAAAATCAAATATGAAAAAGCAAGAAAATAAATAAATATATCATAAATTCATATCAATTCATCAAATTTTCTTTTTTTATTTTTTTCTTTTTCAGTTTTAATTTTTTTATAAATCATAAATTCATATCAATTTTTCAATTTTTCAGTTTTTTTTTTCAGTTTTTAGTTTTTTATATATAAATATATCATAAATAACAAATTCAATCAATTCATCCAAATCAAATAAATAACATATAGAACTATTAATTCATTCTATTTTAAAGAATGAAATTAGAAAAGATTTCAAATTAAAAGTTAATAATTAACCCTAGATTTTAAATCTAAAAAATAAAATAATGAAAGAAAATTAAGAAATAAAAATTACAAAATTAGAAAGCTATGAATATGGAATACCTAGAGGCTGGGGGTCGGCGTGACGGCGTGCGGCGGCGTCGTAACGTCGTCTTTCGTGAATCGTGTTCTTCTTCGGCTTCTTCCCAAATCGGCAATCCCGTGAATCTGCATCTTCCTTCGGTTCTTTCTTTGCGGCTAAGGACTAGGAGAATTAGGAGTTGTGGACTGGGCTTGGGCCTTAAATGTGACGGGCTGCTTTTATATGTATATAATACTAAAAAAAAAAAATTTGTGCCCCTTATATATTTGGGCCCGGCCCGGACGGACACTTTGTCCCCCTATTGGGCCGGCCCTGACCATAACTATGAATAAATAATATTACTCTCTAAAAATATTTGAAATTCAAAAGTTCTTGTGAGCTAAGAGAGAAAAGCATTTCAAAACCCAAAAGGTGTACCAAAATGTAATCCCAACCTTCTTTATAACTTTTGTCAACTACTCCCTCCGTCCCAAACAAAGACTCTTAATTTGGCTTGGCACAAAATTAAAAAATAGTAAAAATGTGCCTAAAAATGTTGTTGAGGAGAGTGAAAAATTGTGAGCAACTCAAAAAGGAAATATGGAATTTTTTTGGGACAGTGTGAGTAATTTATATGTCAAGCATACAACTCTCTTAATTAACAATATGTTAAAAGAATATATATATATATATATATATATATATATATATATATATATATATATATATATATATATATATATATATTTATATTTATATGTCCCCTTATGAATATTAAACAACTCATACATCATCAAAATATAAAGGAATGATAGGATTTTAATCACAAGGTATATTCGATCTAAAGCATTACATTCTGCTCCAAAATTGTGCTCGTTGCATTAAACAACAAGCCAAACTTGAGAGCAGAATGGAATGCTTTAGATACAATACACATTATAAGTTGTTTAATTGTACAAAATATTTAAATTGGTATCTTGTGGCAAGTGACAAATTAAGCAAAACTTTGAACGTTTCAAAATAAATAATACTCGTAATAAGTATATAGAAAACATTAAATAGTTATTACATTAAATAGTCAAATAATATGGTGTACAAGGTGTAAAAAGGATTTTATTCCATTATCCTTTTGGTGCTATATACTCCCTCCGTCCCATAAAACATTTCCTATTTCAAAAAAGACGCACTCTTAAAATGAGTAATTTTGGTGTTATTTTCTAATTTTGCCCTTACTTCTTAAAAGAGTAGTATGAGATGTGTAGAATAGATTAGTCATAATTAAAAAATAACACTAAAATTACTCATTTTAAAAGCGTGCCATTTTTTAAACAGGAAATGTTTTATGGGACGGAGGGAGTATGTTATATAGGATTAGAAGACTGATGGTAATGAGTAATTACTTGCTACTAAAATAATATTCACTCCCAAAGCGTATCTGAAATGTACAGTACCTGGACCGAATAAAGGTCATTTGGAGTAATATGCTACGGAGTATGACAAACAGCAAGATGAAAAGATCTAAAACATAAAACCAATAATAATAATAATAATAATAATAATAATAATAATAATAATAATAATAATAATAATAATAATACATACATACATACATACATACTCCATCCGTTCTAAATTGAATTGCATATTTAATATTCACAAGACTAAGTTTTATTCATTTTCTCTCAATTTTCATTACACGTTTGATAAAATAATACAGTCTTGTCACCTCTTGTTTCATATAAATTTTGATATAGTTTTTAACATGTAAATTTTATTTTTAATTTCGCTCATTTTCTCACATAAATTGTATTGAAAATAACTTTAGTCAAACATCATAAATAGAAACATGTGATTTAAATTGGGACGGAGGAGTTGTAATATTTATTTATTGAATCCATAAAATCTGAAAACAAAAATATAAAATTATCAAATACGGAGTATATAGAAGAAGAAGAAGAAAAGAATCCTGATTAATCACAATGTGTATTGAGTTTGAAGCATTCCATTCTACTTACAAAAACATACTCATTAGATTGAGTAACAAGTATAATTTTGCTAGCAGAATGGAATGCTTCAGATTCAATACAATTATAAATTAAAAATTTTAATTGTATTATGAAAAATAATCAAATAATGTGGGCTGCAAGATGTGAAAACATACAACCTCAGCGCCAAAGCGAATTATGGAGCAATATTTATTTATTGAATCCATAAAATCTAAAAACAAAAATATAATTTAAATTATCAAATACGGAGTATATTGAAGAAGAAGAAAAGAATCTTGATAAATCACAAAGTGTATTGAGTTTGAAACATTTCATTCTGCTTACAAAGACGTACTCATTAAATTGAATAACAAGTACAATTTTGCAAGCAGAATGGAATGCTTCAGATTCAATACAATATGAATTGAAAATATTAATTGTACTATGAAAAATAATCAAAATAATGTGGGCTGCAAGATGTGAAAACATACAACCTCAGCACCAAAGCGAATTATGGAGCAATGTGTAACAAAACCAAATTGGGAGACTTTGTGTGGGTGTTATGAGATGAGATGAGATGATTCGATGCAAATGAGAAGATCGCTCCCTATTTATAGATCGCAAAAGCTTATACCATGCCTTAGTTTTACTAAAGTAGAGTATGGTATCTTTTTTATTAGAAAACAACCGGCCTTGCCGTTTAATTTGATTATTACTTTCTCCGTCCCCCAGTTTTTTTTCACTTTTCATTTTTGAAATTCTTCATTTAAGCACTTTGACTCATCAAATTCTCTCAATGTGTAAGACTAAATATAGTCATGTGTGATCTTGTTTAATTTGTCTTAACATATAGATTTTTAATATATAATTTTTTAGAAATCATCCTAAATAGGACTAAAACATAGAGAAAAGTATCAAAATAGGACTTTCATGTTTTTTTTCCCCGGAATAGGACTTTGCACTGTGGTAATGTGACTTTGCATTGTGGTAATGTGGCAGTGTACATGTGCAAATTACTATACTTTTTTGTAATGTATATGACCATGTTTGGTAATGTAAGTCCTATTTCGGGAATAAAAACATGGAAGTCCTATTTTGGTATATTTTCAATGTTTTAGTCCTAGTTTGGTCTTTCTCCCTAATTTTTTAATATACAAATTACAAGATAAAATGGATTAAAGAAGTGCATTGGATGGTGTGTAAAAATGAAAGTGGACAAAAACCGGAGGACGGATGAACTAATTAAATCTGAGGTTGTGTTTGATGACCAAACAAGATATTTGTATCAAAATTCTTTTTGGATATTTGGTAAAGTAAAAAAAGATATCGAATACAATATTTTCAGATATTATAAACCCTTCAAATGAAAAGTTTTGATATCTCCCGAATTTAGGAAATATCAATTTTGAGGGTTTGACATCTCTCTCAACCATTGATCATTCTCTGTCACCGGTTACCATTATCAGTGTCAACCACCCTCGTCTCCTGTTGCCGGTCACCCACGCTTATCACTAATCCTTTAATATAATATTTGAGACTCCGTTTGCTAGAAAGTCGCCAAGTGTCAAGCTTATGTGGGCTGTATTAAGGTGAGATGACAAGCCTTTATTGGTTGTTTATGTGGCAAATTTTATTAATGATAAATTGACCTTTATTTTAATTTTAAAATATAAATTTAATAATGATTCAAATTTTGGAAAAATTTTACGTAAAAAGTTTTAGGACAAATAAAGAATTCATTACTTCGTGACATTAGTTGAGTATTTATATTTTTTATTTTTAGAAAGCAATTCATTTATTAATTTGTTATGCTGTGATAAAATTAATTATGTTATAAAATCAAATTTGTGAAAGATAAATATAGTATTGTCCAAAATAAAATTATCAAAGGAAAACAATTATATTAATATAATTTTATGATAAAACTTATTATGATGTAGAAAAAAATTAGTGAAAATATAAAATTGGTATTATCACTTACCATTTCTAGAGTAGCATTTTTTATGAATCAAATTTTTAACTAAGTGCAGACACAAAAAAACAAAATTTTGATAATGATATATTTTCGTTTAAAAGTATTCTTATAGGAAAGGATCAAATATGTTTATAATTGATCCTTTATTTATAAAATTGATATTTTAACATCTAAAAAGCTGAGATGTGATGTTGTTTACGAGACATTTCTGACACGTAAAATATATTATAGAAAGTAAGAAGTTAATACTATGGTATGAAGTCATTCGATACAATTAATTATGGAAGAGAATAGAGATATTCGTTTTTATAATAAATTATTTCCTAATTATGCATATTTTTCTATTCAATTATTACAAAACTTCTAAAGGTGTGTTTGGTGAGCAAAAAAATATGAATTCTGATATCTCAAGATATCCTAATCTTTTTCTGGTGTTTGGTGAAGCCAAAAGAGTTATCAAATTTAATATCTCCAGATATAATAAATCTTTAAAATGGATGGTCTCAATATCTCCTGAATTTGGGAGATATCAATATGAGAGTTTGATATCTCTCAACTGTTGATCATTTTTCGCCACTTGCTACCATTGTCACACCACTCCCGTTGTCAGTCACCCTTGCTTATCACTGATTAAATCTTGAATTTAAATCTCTCCAAATAAAATCATTTCATATTACAAAATCTATATCATTTCTCTGAGTTTTCATAACCCACATCTTATAATATCTCCAAAAATCACCAAATTTGCCCTAAGTAATTAATAACATATTTCTTCACTATAAGGCTAAGGTATGCGCCTCTTCTAACACCAATTGGTTTTAGAAGAGTTGGTAGCGCCTGAGGTCCTACAAGTGGTATCAGAGCCAAGGTCACGAGTTCGATTCCCAGCGGGAGCAATTGCTGAGGGGGAGATTGTTGGCCATGTGTGCAGCAATTATCCCGTGGCGGAGGCTATGTGGGCCAAGTCACAATCGAATGTCGTGGGCGCTTGTGTGCTGAATGCACTATAAGGCGAAGGTATGCGCCTCTTCTAACACCAATTGGTTTTAGAAGAGTTGGTAGCGCCTGAGGTCCTACAATTTATTTATTACTCAATAGCTTAGTTTTAGATTTGCAATTACTTCATACACAATTTTGATGCCAATGATTGTGTCTTTTATCAAATTGCATTTCCAATTCTCAAATTTTGATTATATTATATTCGTAAGAAATTTGAGAGCCGGATATATGTAATATGAATAAGTACACAATTTAGGGTTTAGAAATTGCATCGGATGTAATTAGAAATACATGACTAATATGTTGAGTATGAAATAAATGTACTATCTCATCAAATTAGAAGTGCTAAATGCGTTAAGGACTATTTTCAAATTAAAATATTTTGTAGGGATGACTTTATCAAAAAATATTTTACAGGGATTAAAAACAAAAATTTCTTATTTTATAGGGTATAAAAACATATTTAAACCTATTTTTATTATATTATAAAAACCTATTTAAACATATTTAAACATATTTTGTTAGGACTTATTATATTACACTAACATTATTTATGATTTTATTATCATTGAGTACATTTAATTTAGAAAGAGAGATATTTATTTTTCATTAGAATATTATTTTAAATTTTTATTTTTTCATTTCATTTATAATAATACTTTCAATGAATATATATATATATATATATATATATATATATATATATATATATATATATATATATATATATATATATATATATATGAAATTTAAATGGTATATAACATAAAAAAATCAAGTTGTTTAAATATTTGATATTGTACAATAAAAAATAGTTTCGTTCCACCCGTGCATGGCACGGGTTAAAATACTAGTTAAATTATGATTTTAACTCTCTCCAAACAAATTAATTTCATATTTCAAAACTCATATCATTTCTCCCAGATTTCATAACTCATATCTTATTACATCTCCAAAACTCATCAAACGGGCCCTTAATATTTGTGATGATTTTATAGGTGAGTGATGAAATCTCAAAATTCACATTTAAAAATGTAGACTTTCTCACAATTTTTAATGGACTTAAATGTGGATATTTTCTTTTTTGAAAAGACCCACTTCTTTTATATACGAGTACTACAAATGCACTAAGGTCCACTTCTTTTATCATGTAATATACCTAAATATTTAGGTATATTTTTAATTCAAAAAAAATAAATGTCCAAAAGAATATTGCCAAACATCTTCCTCATTCGGTGGATCTTGAGTTCGACTTTGATTCTTATTTTTTTTTAAAGTCCAAAAGCCTAGCTTTAGCTTTCGACTTTTCCCCTAGTTTTATTTTTGGGTTGAAAATTTGTGATAAGGTTAAAAGTATTTTTTTAAAAATCTGATGCGTATATGCCCCCAACAAAAAATTAATCTGGCCCCATCTAATTAGGCCAAATTTTAATTTTTTATTTATGTTTTTTAAGTAAAGCATATTTTATTGCATATAATTAATTGTGTATAAAGTAAAGTTTCGTGTTGCCTGTTTAAAAATGTTCTCCATTAAATAAATATTTGGAATAAAACTCATTACTTTTTTCATTTCAAATAGTGTATTAAAAAAAATCGGGGACGCTGCCCTCAGACCCTGATCAATGCTGCCCCATCTAGTTCAATTCGTGTATATACCATTGTGGCGGCCTGTGATACAAGCATAATCTATTAGGGGCCCATGTAGCGCAGTCGGCACCGAACTATTTAAATAAGAGCGGTCCATAAACTATTTGGTACCATTCTATTTTGATACAAAACGGTACAATATCATACTCATGCTCAAAGGATGCCAAAAAATAAACATATATTACTCAAAAAATATTAAAATAAAAACATAATTTTGTATTAAAAAACACAATTTTGTTAAAAAGTATTGATTTCGAATTTGAAAAGATCATAAACATAAACAATAAAAAATAATAAGTCCAAATTTAAAAAATAGATTTTGTTTCAATTCATACAATATCGAACCATTAATAACTCCAAAAAAATAGTGATCATAGTAGTAACAAATACGAAGTATAATAAAAAAAAGAATATTAAAAAATGATAATATAATACAAAGTATTCTATATATAGTAAGATTAAGTAGACAAATAAGTATTTGAGATACTCATAGATACCTTTGAATGGTTTGATCCAAAATCATTTTTAATTATGTGTATCACGGTACAGTCTTGTTTGATATCGATTCAATTTTGGTTCAGTATGGAAAAAATCAATCGAGTTTAAGAAATACTATAAACGATTCGATATCATTACGGTCCAGTATATCATGCAAGTTCCATATTTTTGTTCACCCCAAATAATAATTGTATACAAGATTTCCAATTTAATTAGTCCAATCTAAGTGAAAATATTACACAGAAAGTAGAAAAGAATTTTTTCCATATAAAATATTGAATAGTTGACTTACAAAAGAAAAGAATTGATTCTTAAATGAAAAACGCAAAACCAAAAACATTTACTAGTATAAGGTCTTGTTCTTTTGGAAGAAATATTAAATTCCAAATTCTTTAACTCCTTCTCTTTTCTTTAAGCTTTTTCCAGTTTCTTCTAAATATTTCAAATTTCTTCTAACGACTTAAAATATATATCAAATTTAAAACATATCAATTCAAACATAACAAGGATAATTTTTTTTTTATCCAAAATTAGATTTTTCTTATATATTTATTTATGTAATCATTTAATTTAGTAACTTTTTCACACTCTAATTCTTCTAACATTTTCCAACTCCTTTCAGTTTCTTTCAACATCTAATTCTAAAATTCTAACCAAATAAACAGAACTTAAATACTTTATTAAAGTACTCCATTTTAACACAACATCTTCCTCAACAAGTGGATACCTTTTGAATTTTATCCATTCTCATCATCTAGTTATTGGCTACTACCCCCTTTATTTTGCAAAATAGAGTTTGACAAAATTTCGATTCAACAACAAATCCGGAAATCCCATACTATTTGGTAAATTTGTGATTTGATAATTGGAATAAAATAATTTGGTGAATAATTTGAAATTCAACCAAATGAAATGTGATTGTTTGAAAATGAAATAAAATACAACAAATTGCTTTTATATGACTCAATCAATTAAGCTTCTCTTTCTTGAGTTTCTCCAACTCTTTGACCATGTGAATAGTAAACGAGAAGTTTATTTGTGGACGTATGGAGTAATTAATTGTGCATAAAGTAAAGTTTCATGTTACCTATTTAAAAATGTTTTTCATTAAATAAATATTTGAAATAAAACTAATTATTTTTTTCCATTTGAAATAGTGTATTAAAAACATTGAGGACGCTGCCCCATCTAGTTCAATTCTTGTATCTGCCACAGTGGCGGCCTATGATACTAGCAAAATTTATCACGGATCGTTCTTTTTTATAGTTTGGTATCGCTACAAGATGAGCTCTATAACTATTCGGTACCATTCCATTTTGATACAGAACAGTATAATATCATACTCATGCTCAAAGCATGCCAAAAAATAAGCATACATTACTCAAAGAATACGTATTAAAATAAAAGTATAATTTTGCATAAAAAACACATATTTGTTAAAAAGTATTGATTTCAAATTTAAAAAGATCATAAACATAAAGAATAAAAGATAATAAGTCCAAAAAAAAAATTAGATTTCTATTTTCAATTCATACAATATCGAACAATTAATAACTCCAAAAAATAGTGATCGTAGTAGTAACAAATATAATAACAATGATAATAATGAAAAAATATTTAAAAAAAATATAATACGAAGTATTCCATATATAGTAAGATGAAGTAGACAAATAAATATTTGAGATACTCATACATAGCTTTAAATGGTTTAGTCTGTGATAATCATTTTTAAATATTTGTAACACGGATTCACGGTGCATTCTTGTTTGACATCAATTCGATTTCGGTTCGGGATGGAAAAAAATCGAACCAGTTTAAAAAATAATACTCCATCCGTTCTCAAAAAGTGTTCCTATTTTGATTAAATGTAAAAATAAGGAAGTGTTAAATTATAGTTGACTTCCATTTTACCCTTGATGTGATGAGTAAAAATAAGATGTGATGGATAGATTATTAGAGAAAAAGTATGATGTGATATGTAGGGTATGAAAAAGTAAGGGTAAAAGGGATTTTTTAATACTCCCTCCGTCCCAGATTATTTGCCACATTTGTATTCCCGAGACAAAATATCAAATTTTTTCAATTTATTTTATTTAGATATTGGTATAGAAATAAAAAATAAAAGTTACATATAAAAAAACTACATGAAAAGTTCTTCGAAATAAGAGGTGTCAAGAATATTTTATTTTATCAAATAACCAATGAAAACGTCGAAATAAACAAAAGTTCATGTGATTGCTGAAAAAGCAAATGTTGTGAATATTTAGGGACAGAGGGAGTAGAAAGTGGAAGTGTTTTGTTGAAAGTGGAAAAAATAAAAGAGGAAGTACTTTTGAGAACGAAGGGAGCATAAACATTTCGATACTATTACACTCTGGTATACTATGCTAGTTCAAAATTTTTGTCCACCCCAAATAATTTGTTTACCGGATTTCCAATGTAATTAGTCCAATCAAAGTGAAAATATTACAGAGAAAGTAGAGACGGTGCGCTCAATACTTCTCAACTTACGGAGTATTTTTATTTCAATATATTTTAATTCAGGTCATTAAATTTGTTCAATTTAGTAAACTTCAATTGAAAGAAAAGAATAGATTCTTAAACTCTTAAAAGCTTGACTTACAATATGAAAAACAATCGTGCTATGGGTACACCACTTTGTACCCCAGTGGTGTACCCCATATACCCCCACCCCTTGCATACCACTCACTCCCACCCAACCATCCTCTTGTCTGTCTGGTCTCTCTCTTTTTTCTCTTCCCTCTTCTGTCCTCACCCACCTTGTCTTTCCCCCTTTTTTTTTCTTTCATTTATCGCGGAACAATAATCTGAATTTAGTAGCAACCAGCAGCCAGCGATCCATCTCTCCTGTGACGTCGTGTAAGCTTGATCGAAAAAGGATACATGAAGCGTAATGAACCAAGTTGCGTTAATTGAAGAGCAATGACCCAAGGCGGATGCATTCCCAATTAATATTACAGATTCGAAGTTTATCTACTGGAGATTGTATGAAGTCCGCCGTCATCGCCTATCGCAGGTTAGTAATAATTTCTTATTGCACTAGCATTAAATGTTTGTGTTATTTTACAATTTAGCTATAAACAGGTATAAAGTGTTGGTTCATTGAAAAGACTTTAATTAATAGAATTTTTTATACCCCTAGATTTTTAAAGTATATGACCATTAAAGTGTTGGTTCATTGGCTGCCAATTATTTCAGAAACATTGTCCCGCATAAAAAAAGACATATGATTGTAATTTATTTGAAAACTATTGTTGGGAATTTATTTTTTGCTTTCGGTTTTGTTCTGCACCATCAATTAAGTATGTGCAATGAGGTAGGATGTAGGTTTCACCTACAAATAATGTCAGGTTGGGCATTTATTCTCTGCTTTCAGTTATGTTTGTTTTGCACTAGCAATTATGTCTGTGCAATGAGGTTGGATGTAAGTTTCACCTACAGATAATGTCAGGTTGAGCATTTATTCTTTGCTTTCAATTGTGTTTTACACTAGCAATTTATATCTGTGCAAAGAGGTAGGCTATAGGTTTCACCTACAAATAATGTAACTTTGGGCATTTATTCTCTGTTTTCAGTTTTGTTTTGCACCAGCAATTTATGTCTGTGCAAAGAGGTAGGATGTAGTTTTCACCTACAAATAGTGTCAGCTTCGACATTTATTCTCTGCTTTTAGTTTTGTTTTGCACCAGCAGTTTTAGTCTGTGCAAAGAAGTAGGATGTAGGTTTCACCTACAGATAATGTCAATATGATTAAAATTGTATTTTTTATATGCAGGCATTTTAGAGGGCAATGACAACTTGGATGTTGGAAGTTCTCTCATGAAGATTCGAGATGATCGCAACACAACAAAAAAAAGTGAACAACGTAAGGTGAACCAGAGCAATCAGAGAAACCCCAAAAAGCCATCGACAATCCTTTGTACAAACGTTGGTGACATAGGACGTGAAAAATGCCTACGAGGGAATGACCGGGAAAAGATGGTTTGTATGACCGCACTTACCCAAATCTTGATCTCAGGCTATGGTTGTGTATACGGTCTACTGGTCTTGTCATATAACTTGACCATTAATTGGAGCAATGCTACATTTCTTGTTTAGTTTTTATTATGCATTTGCTCACACACTTTTTGGTAAGTAATACTCTGTAATATTTTGTCTTCACCACTCATAAATGATGTAAATATACTTATTTCATGGGCAAGTAGAACACTATGTAAATAGTATTTCCTTATGTAACAGTTGTACACTTAGATTTAATAGTTGTTTCTCTTGAATACACCAACACTTAATATCTGTGTGCTACTGATTTTTTTCAATACACCAACATTTAATAGCCGTGTGTTACTGATTCTATTCAAAACTCCAACACTTAATGTCTCTGTGTTATTGTTTCTGTTCAATATATCAAGACTTAATGACAGTGTGGTACTCGTTCTGTTCAATAAACCAACACTTCATATCTGTGTGTTACTGATTCTGTTCAATACACCAACACTTATTGTCTGTGTGTTATTGTTTTTGTTAAATACACCAAGACTTAATATAAGTGTGCTACTGGTTATGTTCAATAAACCAACACTTAATATGTGTGTCCTACTTATTCTAGTGAATACACCAACACTTCATGTCTGTATGTTACTGATTCTGTTCAATACAACAACACTTAATGTCCGTGTGTTATTGTTTCTGTTCTATACACCAAGACTTAATGTCAATGTGGTACTGGTTATGTTCAAACATTTGACACGTAATAAAATTACACTTAAGCTTTAGAGGGTAGTAAACAATTTAAATTAAATGTGGAATGACCAAATTTCGGGGGAGAATCTGAAGCATTATTCTATCCAAACATCAAGAAATGAAGCGACATGTTTTATGTTCATGTCCAAAGCAGTCATAATTTTGTGTTAATCAAATGATATATGTTTTACATGCTCGAGTACATACTCATAGAGTGAATAATCATTACAAGGCTAAAAAAATGCCTTGCATATATTAGCATAGAGGGATAATCTGTCATAGTTGTGCGTTAATTAAAGAACATATATTGCACAAGCTTTAGGCCACTGTCATTCGAAAGATACGTGCCGCATATTGCCTACGGAAGTCGTCGACATAATCGTAGGTGCAGTCAGGAAGTAGTGGCGAACCAGCCAAGAGGTACTCCGCGAATGCAAGGATCGTAACACCACATACGTGCTGCATATTGCCTATGCAAGGATCATAACACCACATGCACGCAAACCTACATTCCAATTCAAATACAAGACAATGTAATAGCAAAATATTAAATCTCATAAATAGACTTATTATGTGCAGGTTGTACAAACAAAAATGTTTGTGGGTGAGCAAATAATAACGTAAGTGTAACATAGTTAAATGGGCAGAAAATGTAGGTGTGGAGCTGTTGTACAACATTGCCCAGACATTTAGTTAAATGAGTATACTTGAAATTATTTTAAAAATGATTTAGGCCATCACTGCAATTTTGGGTACTCATTGAAGGAGATGAATGTACACAGCAAGACTAAACTGAGAAAGCAAAAATCAAAGTTCACAAAATATATTAACATAGGCAGTATGTGTTAGTGTACAGAGTAAAAATACTATTGCCCGGGCATTTGTGAAAATCACACCAAACTTAAGGGAAAATTACCACAGCTTTGCAATTAGGGTTTCATGAACATGTATTTGGGAATTTAAGATTCACTAATCTAAAAAATTGTTGCAAAAAAAGGTGCAATTGGAAAAGGAGGAGCAATTACCTTAAAGGTGGACCACCGGCGTCAGAGATGAGGGCTGTGAAGACGACAGAGAGGAGGGCTGTGAAGATGGTGCTGCCAATGAAATGTTTCAGAGATGACAACGGCGAGGACTCAGAGAAGTATGTGGTGTCAATCGGCAGCGACACAAAAGGCGAGGAGGACATTCAAACCGGCAAGAAAAAGGTAACGGAGGAGAGAGAGTAAGATTGTGAAGCAGAGTGAATTAGGTGGGGGGGGTTACTTGCATGTGTGGGGTGGGGGAGGTCTTTTATATTGGGGTACAAATTGGGGTAAGTTTGGGGTGTAAGTAGCATTATCCTATGAAAAAACGCAAAACCGAAAACTTTTACTTGTATAAGAGTATCTCCAAGCTTGTTTACTATATTGGCTTGCTATTTTTATATTTTAACAAGTGAATAGTGATAAAGTAAGTGATATTTTATTTCATTCTCCAACCTTGACTTGCTAATTCATTCTACAAGTCTTGGTTTTCTATAATTTGGAGAGCTTGTTATATTTAGCAAGTCAGAGTCATTTTTCGACAACTTTGCTAAAATTTAACACACCCATTAGAGAAGAGAAAAATAAGTTGACTTGCTATATTATGGTTTTTAACAAGCTAAAGTATGATGATTGGAGATGCTCTAAGGTCTTGTTCTTTTGGAAGAAAGATTAACTTCCAAATTCTTTAACTCCTTCCCTTTCTTCAAACTTCCTCCAATTTCTTTTAACTCTTTCAAATTTCTTCTAATCTTAAAAAATATTTATATATGATTAATATAGAATAACATCATATATCAAATTTATAACATATCATTTCAAACATACGAAGGATTTTTTTTAAATCCAAAATTAGAATCTTCTTATATATTTATTTAGGTAATTATTTAATTTAGTAACTTTTACACACTCTAATTCATTTAACATTTTGCAACTCCTTTCAATTTCTTTTAATATCGAATTCTAAAATTCCAACCGAATAAACAAAACTTAAATAGCTTTATTAAAGTACTCCATTTTAACACATCTTCCTCAACAAGTGGGTACCTTTTGAATTTTATCCTTTCTCATCATCTAATTATTGGCTACTACTCCCTTTATTTTGCAATAGAGTTTGATAAAATTTCGATTCAACAACAAATCCCATACTATTTGGTAAATTTGTGATTTGATAATTGGAATAAAATAATTTGGTGAATAATTTGAAATTCAACCAAATGAAATGTGATTGTTTAAAAATGAAATAAAATACAACAAATTGCTTTTACATGACTCAATCAATTAAGCCTCTGTTTCCTGAGTTTCTCCAACTCCTTGACCATTTCCCAATGCTCCATGGACAAGCAGCTTTCACCAAAACTTATTGATTCCAAACGTCCCATTGTCAACAATCTGGCATCACACACACAGACAAGTTTCATTGTTGTGAACAAAATAAAACGAATTTTTCAAGTAAAAGTATAGTCTCCGTGCAGCGACTGACCTACTGAATTCTTGGCTGCCCAGGCTCCGGTCAGCTTGCCTTGCAGAAACCAGGTCATCTTCCAGCACCTGCAATATAATAACATTAAAGAAACAGTCATTACTTTTATCGGCATACTATGAAGCTGCTAAGAGTATGTTCGTAAGTGTTGTTTGATTTTGGAGAGGTTTTGAGGAGGTGGGAGAGGGGTTATTTTTCACTCTAGTTATCAAGTATTGTTTGTGGTATAATAAATAAAGAGAATGTCAAGAACATTGTTTTTATACAAACTCATCTTTTTATATATTTTGTTTAGACGAAAAAAAGGAATTTAAAGAGAAATATTACCTTTTGCATTTCTGGGGTGATTTTATGTGACAAGGATCTCATTGTTCCCAAATACCAACGCCAAACATTGAGTGTGCTTGCTTCAACATCTACGTGGGGATTTACTGAGCACGGACAGAAAGGCAAAACTACATCAGCAGGCAGTATGTTCGACTTTCCCTCCGAAAGAATTAGCAATTGGATGTCTGCGGGCATCTCCATTTTGTAAAAGGTGAAATCATATGCCACCTGCAGAGAGAAAGGGTTAGCAGAATGAATCATTTAGAGGGTATGTTTGAATCCCAAAAAACACCGGGGAAAATAAAAAGGAGTGCTCTGGAATGTTACTCTCATGTGCTTTGTTTTACCACAGAATACTCGAAAAAGGGAAAAATAATTTTCTTTATACAAAAGAAATAGATAAATAAACTGAGCATGAGCAAATATCAAAGATAGATTAGTGGATTTGAACAAACGTTTTTTAAATTTCTCTTGAATTCAATTTCCTTCCATTTTAACCTATACTTTCTTTTCCTTTTGTTTTCCGAGTTTATGCAGACCCTTAATAAATGGTGAAGCAGGATCTAGTAAGAAATACAACAAAAAAATTAGACCAAAAAAAAAACATGTGAACCTTTTGCATATCGAGCAAGTTCTTCAGCAGCTGGGTATTCTCAACCCCCGTTGAGTTAAGGTTTCCAGCTTGAAGTTGTGTCTCATCAATTGTCAAATGAGTTCCATCAGCAAATTGCAGAACTCCAGTAATCAATCTGCAAAATTGAGCCAAAAACTAACACCTTCCTGGGGTTCAATTTAATGAAGCTATCAATAGCCACATGGCTTCCAGATCTTAAAATGAAAAATACCTATTTGTTTGATAATCTTTCCTAGGTGCAAGAAGAGCCGTGTTAAGATAATCTATAGTGAGAGGTATAGACTGAGAGTATGGTATGAGATTCTCTATGGCAAGGTTGAGTCTGTGACCAAACACAGATGTAGTTTCCTTGCTAAAACATGTGAGATTCAACGAAAGCTTTCCTACTGCCATTGAATCTGCTCTACTATTAACCTGCATTATAAAAGGAGTTTAATTTTGGCTGAATTCTAGCTGATATTGATGAACTATGAAAAAAACAAAATATATTTTATTGATAAATGAAGAAACAAAGTATGAAAAATGGGTAAATTGATCCACTTAGGCCACTTACAAACATGAAGTGCCTCCATTGATACTTTTTTCGTTATTAAAAGAAAGTGATTATACTGATAAGCTGAATATTGTGAATGCTAAACAACAACTAAAGCTCAAAGTGAGAAACAAGATGAAAATTTCTCATCAAAATATAATAGTGAATGTGAATCCTACCCGAGACAAAAGATGTAGAAGCATGAATTCAGCTGCAACTCTATCATTTCCAAGGATGGAAGTAAGATACCCCAGCAGAGCTTCTCTTATCCCTCTAAGCATTTGAGAATTTACCTGTGCCATTAAAAAAATTTTAAAAGAAATGTTGATACTTTATATTGGCAATGAAAAGGATGTTGTTTTCAAGAGAAAAATTTAAATGTTGGATATCATGATATCAAACCAAACAACTCCAAGAAACAGTGATAAGAGATTTGTGATAGAACTACCTCAGGCGTGAAGAAATTTGAAAGAAAATCTTGAACCCCCAATTTCTGGTAAACAAAGCAATGTAGTCTAGGAACCTGCAAGATGTATAGAATTGCTTGAAACATAGCTCTTGCAAGAATTTACAAACGGCTGAAAAAATGTCCAAGAACAATCTTGTTCTTGCTTGCACTCTTTCCTTTAAGGTTTAGACTTCAAGTTTAAAAGCGTAAATGGCACCATATCCGGCTTTCTTTTTTATAATGATCAATTTCTCAAGTATATATAGATTATGTAACTTTCATAGTCTCTCCTTCCAATACCAGCCACATTAACTTTTCAAGCAGAACGGAAGGAATGTCCATAGAACATTTATTCAATCATTGTAAGGTTACACTAAAACATGCACACAAGTTCAACAACAACCCAGTTAGATGAAACGAGAAAATTGTATGGGGAGGGTGTGTGTACCCAAACCTTGCCCCTACTCAAAAATAAGAGATTGTTTCCAAGAGACGGAGCTCATGTAACGCAGATAACACAAGAACACAAAGCACACATAAAGCATGGAGCACACCGAGCATGCACACAAGTTCAATACATCAGAAAATAGGAAACCTGTGCAAGTCATAATTTGAAATTTTTCTAACTAAATTAACATGAGATAAATATTCAGCAGCAGCATAAGCTAAAATAATCTCTCTATCAAGGAAACATAGGAATATATAATGTAATAAATGATCAAACAATACCTTCCTAGGTGGCAATTCAAACAATTCGTCCTCACACAAACTGCTTTCAACACTGCTATCTTCCTTTTCATTAGGAGAATCTGGATCATAAGTGAGGACGCCAATGAACTCAAAAACATCATTCAACTTTAAATCAGACTCAGGTGAGTCATATATCTGCATAATTGAATAATCATACACATAATGATGATAAAAAAACGTACTTATAGTTAGTTGTAGCAAAAAAAACTACAAAAAAACAGAACTCGCCTTCACTAGGCATGGACATGTTGTTTCACAATCCACAGCTGTATTCATTGTAGTGCAGATAGCTTTGTCTAGGGACTCTCCAGAATCTGTGGATGTGGAAGCATTTCCATCCTCTCTCTTGTAAAGAAATCAAACACAAACTTAGTTTTTCAAATCTTGGAAATTAACACCAAAGAAGAGCATTTTTTCTTACCATCTTTTTGGCAGATGGGGAACTATGCAACTCATCTATGGCCTGTTACCAAAACACCATTGTTAAATTACTGATAGTGAGAAATATGTCATCACAAGGCAGATAGAAGGGAATATATCAAAAAAAAACCGCACTATATCTTTTTTAAACATAAAGCAGTGCTGATGTCCAATTACATTAAATTTTGGGGGCAGAACATTTTATTCAGAACAATAGTAATATGGCAAAAAACAAACAAGTTAAAGCTTGACTTACTTCCATATTCACATCGTTCATTATTGCATCATCCTCTCTCTGACGTTTCTCCCTTTGTAAATATGTACAAGCATGATTTTTCATTGGACCCAATACAACTTCTGATGGCTCAGTCCAGCTATTCTGCCCCGGTACCTGAACAAAAATGAGAAATGAGTTCAGTTGGTCAGTTAGTGGCCAAGAATAAGAGTCCTCAATGTAAAATAACTTATGTGTGTTAATATTGTCATTGGAAATGGTGAAGAAAAAAACATAGAAGAACTCACAGGAACACAGTAAAGCAGGCGGCGCTCCCAGACTCTCATCTCAGGTGAATCTCCCATTGGGTATTGAGAAATATCAGCAAATTTATTGGTCCTCCATGTTTCCCCGTCCTTTTTAAGTAAGGAGAGAAATCACACTGTCAGTACTAATCCATCATTATTATCTATACACTATACAGACTAGAGAGTGAAGAGAAAAAGCATTCAAAGGCAAAAAAGAATGGAGTACTTTATAGACTCCAGCATAAAATTCATTGCCAAGCATGTCTTGAATCATTCCCCGGAATCGAACAAGAGTGTTGGGTTGGAGACTTTTGATTGTCCTGGGATTAAGCACAGGTACCTATTCCACCAAATGACAATTGCAATTTGAAACTTAAGCACACGTACCTATTCCTGCTACATTATTTGGTATGAAAATTAAGTAAATTCCAAGATATGAACACTGCACGCACCACTCTCGATCAGAGACCATAATTAGATATTATGGGTAACTCAAAATAACCCATTTTGTAAAAAAAAAAAAACATAAACATAAATAAGAGTCTTGACTTTTGGATAGGGAATTAATATTTCTGAGTGAAATCGTTCGATATTTATGCTAGTTTATCATCTACCATTGAGAATTCGTACAAAACAGCATTTTTCTTATTTGGATATTCATTTGCTCGTGAGGTGAGACAAGAGACAATACGATGATGTAAGATGATTTTACTGCTTCTGGATATGTAAACGATGAAACAAACCTGTGAAAGACCGCCATCGTCAAATAGGAACTGCCGGAAAAGTTCAGTGGCCCCCCAATCCCTGCCGTCGAATGTAGCCGGATCAGAACCAGAAGCCACGGCCTTGTCGAACGTCAATCTGACGGCCCCTAGCGGATTTGCAAGACAATCGTACGGTCTCCCCACCATCGTCTCTTTCACTGTCACTAGGGTTTCTTAGAAATGCTTTTTGCGGCTTCCGCGCTAATCTGCCGATATGTACCTTCTCTTTCCCGCCGGGTGGAGACCCGGTCTTCCCGCCAAATTTTGGCTAAATGGGCCGTCTGGACGGTTGCATTTGTTGGGCCTCAATGCGGGAAAATGTTAAAATTTGAGGGAAAAAAATGTGTAGGTGTGTTTGAAAGCATCAATTAAAATATAAGTGTGAATGGAGTATTCGTTTGAATGTATAGAAAATAAGCGTCGCAAGCACACTTAAATCACCATGTACAGTGTTTTCGCACATCAGGTAAATATTGAAGTATAAATTTTTTATTATATTTAATTTGTAAAATACTTTTAAAATATAAATTTATCTAATTAATCTACCATATAATTTTTATTTAATTATAATTATAGGTTGATCTTAATGGATTATCAAAAATCTCAACGCAATGACGCAAAAAGAGTTAAGGCCTCCGCCTCTACTGGGATTCAAATATGGGTGAACTTTCTCGTAAATCTTGGTGGGTGGGCTTTTATCACTCAAGTCAGACGAGCAATACTTCTTTATTTTGTTTTTTCCTTCTCTGATTTGAATTTTCCACTTGTCTCTATCTTAACAACTTCATTCACAACAGTCAAAGAAAACAGTGAATTTCCTTTTCTACTTATTTCTTACACATTTTTCAAAAAAACAAAAAATTAAATAAATAACTCTTGACTTTACAAAATCAAGAAAATACAAAATTAAATGTTGATTAGTCGAAATGAATAATTAAGTTCAAAAAAAAGAAATGAATAATTAACACGCACTCCGTATTGAATGGAATGAAAAATATGTTGAACTATAAAAATGATTTTTGAACACAGAATTAATAGTCTTTAGTCAGTGGTCAACAAACACGTAAGTCATGAGTGCTGTCCTAAGTGAACACTAAATTGGTCCCCTCAAGCCCTAACGCGTAAATATGGGCGGATACGTGTGATTTGTTATTAAATGTTAGGGGTATACCAAAAATGTACCTCAAACATCTCTCATCCCCTCCATCACCACACAAAAAAGGCAAGAAAAATTCAAAAAACAAAATAAAATGAATGGTAAATAGGGGGTGGTGTACATTTGGGGTACACCAAAGGTGTACCCCTAGCATATCCTTTTTTTAATGTTGAGCTTTTCTATTTTATCTAAGTTAGTTTTATCATCATTTCAATACAGGGTTATTCTTGCGTGTTGTTAAGGTTTACGTGTGAAATGTGAATTTTCTTATACTTTTTATGGTTTGAGAATTGGATCTTTTCATTTTCTTTATGCCAAAAGATTTATTCTTTTACGATATAAATACAATCAGGTCAATAAAACGAGCATGTACTTTAGAATCACATAAGAATTTGTCTTTAAAATAAAATTTATATTATTACCATATACAAATATAAAAGGGTAAATGATTGAGTAGGAGTCTTTAGTTTTTAGGCTTTCAAGATCATAAACTTGTCTTTTTTTTTTGAAGCATATACGTACTATCACATAGTTTCACATAATCAAACAAATTTTTTCATATTTTCATACGAATAACTATTTAATAGATTCTATATTAATTTACTTATATCAAAGGGAAATTCATGCATTTTTAATGAAATTCGTGGATCTTAATTATAGTGCCCTACTATATTTTGAGAGTAATAGAGTCACACAAAAATTTTAAAAATTAAAATTATGTGAAAGAATGTAAAGCAAAAAAATGTCTAAACATCATACGATATAAAAAAAATATTAATTGTATGAATAAAAAATTAAAACATTTTTAGAAGAAAAGTAGAGCCTTGTTTGGAAAAGCGTACGTTAACATTTTAAATAAAAATTTAATAGTATAGATTAACTTTGAAAATGTTAATGTTAGTAATCAATACTGTTATATACTCCCTCCGTCCGGAAATATTCTTCTCATTTTCCTTTTTGGTCCGTCCGGAAATAATCTTCTCATTTCCTTCTTTAGTATGCTTTTTAAGACTAAATATCAATAATACCCTTCTATTTTATCACAAATCTACTTTTTAAATACTTTTTTAATAATAAAAGGGGATTTAAAAGTTTATAGTATGTGCATTTTTGAAATTTTTGCATTTTTTACTATTCCTTAATAAGCGTGTCAAGTCAACAAAGAAAGAACATTTTCGAACGGAGGGAGTAATATTTTTATAAAAACTGACCATAACGAGTAACCACTAACGTTTTACAAACAAGTATGAAGTCTAAAAGTGCACTATATTGAAATTCGAATCGAACTGGCCGATTCGATCATTCAAACCGTGACTTGAATGCATTTCTCTATACTAGACTCGTACCCGTGCGTTGCACAGCCTAATTATAAACTATAAACTTAGGAAAAGCATTAATGAAAGAAAATGATAAAAATAAATTACAATAATAACATATATTCAAATAATAAAGACACGAACAGCTCGTAGCATAAGCATTTAAGTGGTTCAATAATTGTCAATCTCGGCAAGCGTATTCCACATACTCTTAAGTGTTTTGAGACATTTTTTAAAAGTGGGGTATAGTAGTGTATATAATTCGACAATCAATTTAATCATTAAGTACCTTGATTTAATGAATCTATTCCTTTAATATAATTTGACATAAAGTATGCATAGAGCAACACACTAACTTTATAATGCACGCGGTTTCATAGCAATACAATACCCATTTATTTATTTTGATTTGACATAAAGTTTGCATCGAGCCATGATTACTACGCGCACGGTTCCATATCAACACGCTACACATTTATTTATTTTGATTTTACATAAAGTATGCATGGAGTCACATACCAACTTTACTACTCACGCGGTTCCATATCAATACACTACACATTTATTTATTTTGATTTTGACATAAAGTTTACATCGAGCCACGTACCAATATTATTACGCACGCGGTTCCATATTAATACACTACCCATTTATTTATTTTGATTTGACATAAAGTTTGGAAAATGAAATTATTATTAATAATAATTTGACCCCACCCACCCCATTTCGTTTCTTTAATTGTGTTTAACCCTTTCTTCGTTTAACTTGTTTTCTTCTAATCTTCATCTCCGTCTCCTTCTCACCCAGTAGTCTTTTTCTCCTTCTCCATCTTTTTCTCCTTCTCTATCTTTTTTCTTTCTTTTCCCCCCTCCAATTTCGTCTCATTTTTCTCCTTTAAATTTCTTCTCCTTCCTAAATCAGTGTTAGGATTATTGTTAATTTCTCAATTATTTTATCTTCTTCTCTTCTCCTTTAGAACAAAGATTTCATTTCTTCTATTGCCAAAAATTGTTGATTCAATTTTTTTATTTTCAGGTTTTCTAGCTAGATTCAATAGCTTCTCACCAAACAACAAAAGGTCAATCTTGATTTCGTTTACTTGTACGTTCTCTCCCAACACTTTCAATCCTTTTTTCAAGACCCATTTCGTTTAACTTTTAGGCATATTTAAGAAAAATAAAAAATAGAATTGATTTTTCAAAATCGACATTACTTTTTAAGAGTAGTAATGATGAATGAAAAGATAAGGTGAAAAAGAATGACTTATTTTAAGGGTAGTTTAGGTATTTTATTTTTAATAGTTTACGAAAACAACTAACAGGCAATTTATTTTGAGACGGAGAAAAAAGGCAAACATGCAATTTAAAATGGGACGGAGGGAGTATTATAGAGTCCATATATTATCATTTATCTTAAACTCAACAAATATGCCCTTAATCAACCACTATATGAAATCGAACACAAAGCTTTTTATATAATCACAATCAAACATAAACCTAGTAATAATCTGAGCAATTACCTCCCCCATTGCGGGTACAAACGGAAATAGGGGCGACCGGGCCACCGACAAATGATATTTCAATATAGGCTACGAAGGGAAGTTGGGAGCTTATTGTTTTTCAATAACGTATGTGCGATAAAGAATCAATCATAAACTCCTTTTTCTTGTAACTCTCTTCAGATAAACAACCTACTTCACCCAATTCAATGACCCATTTACACATATTGTTAAAAATTTGCACCCTTGTTTGAGCCCTCTCACTTCCTTCAACTGTCAAGTGTCTATTTTTGGCATCTTTAGTCCACATCTTCAATATATATTGCAATGGTATGCTTGATAGACCACACATTTGAAGAACAACCATTGCATGTCTGCATAGGAACCCTTTGTATTCAAATAGGAGGCAAGAACAGGAAACCTCTTATTTTGCCTCATTCCATGTCACACTAAAACTGTCATCATTTTCACAGTCATCAACTCTGAACATTATGTTTTCCCCATTTACACCTCTCCTGGGGTGGCATCCAACAACCCCCAGAACCTCAACCTGAAATTTCTTGAATATTGCGTGGGTATAAATTGTTGACATTTGGTTCTCCCATGGTGAAGGAGATTTCAATGCAGGTTGTTTGTGCAATGTATCAAAATTTGCTATGGCTTCCTCTTCATACCTATTCTGCAAAATGATTCCATACTGTTTCAAAAGCTCATTAAGAGTAATCTTCTTGTGGATGTATTTGTCAAAGAAAGAGACAGGACTTTCAGATCGTTGACTCATAGATATTCCAGCCAAAAAGGCGCCAATTGTTACGTTCTTCATACAACAAACGAATCCAGAATTTTTGAATATCCAAGTTATAAAAATCTTGATTTAAAAGCATAATATTAAAAAACTATTCCAAAATCACTTACAATAAAAAAATTCGCAAGAAAAGAATAATACCTATGTGATTGGATCCGGGAGTGGAGTTCCTGAGTTCTAAATTCAACCATGGCCTTTTTATATGTATTGCTTATTTCAAAGTTTGGCAATCCATTCATCTCGTAAAATTATAGAAAGACTGCTCCCCGACATACTAACCCTGCAATAAAAAACATTATATGAAAACTCTATATAAAAAGAATTATATGCCTAATATAATAGGAGGTAAAAAATATATGCATTCCATTTTTGAAAATAGAGATGCAGCATAAAATAGCAAGATTTATCTATGTACTTCAAAATTTGGATTGAAGTATATAGATATACTAACACTGTCCAACATAACTAAATGCCTAAATCAATGACAGTAACATTGATGTGTACATCATCTACCGGAAATCATATTCAAATTTCAATCTAATTGCATACTATCTTCTAAATAATGTGTTCTATTACTTGAGAAAAAAAGAATCAGTAACGTTAAGAAATATACAGCATGTTACTTCGGCCAAAATGTTTAATTAACCCCATTATTAAAACTGTGTTCTATTCAAATGATGGCCTCATGGGACAATTCTATCTCATACCAAACACTATGTAGTATTTAAAAGCGAATAGTACTTTATAGTACATTTCAGCAACATTATATTCAATATATGAATATATAGAATCAACAACCAACCTCTTGATAAGGATTAAACTAAAAAAAATCCATTCCCAATTATAGCATGAGGGTTGCCCATGTTCTTTTGAAAAAGAAAATCAATTAAAAAAGTAATATTCTTAATTCGAGAGCTAATACTCATTCTAGGATACTTTTTTACATCATTTATAAAATATGCTCAATTAAAGCTGTAGGACATTATTAAAATGGGGTTTCATAAACCTTATAAGTAGAGATTTTAGGATTTTAAAAATCAAAATACCAAAAAACTAAAAAATAATATTTTCTGATGAATTTCAAGGCAGCTTTGTAGATATACATATTTTAAGATTTTGTAAATCAAAACAGCAAAAAACTAAATAACTAAAATAAAATTAAATAAAAAAATAATTAGCCTGGCGTTGAAAATTAGCCCTATGCAGCCGATTCTTCTTGTAGAAAGAATAACAGGAGAACTAAAATTAGCCCTATGCAGCCGTTTTTTGTGATTACTCAAATCTGAAGGTTAAAACAGAGGGATTGGTTAAATACTTGGATAAAGAGATGCCAAAAAAGCTGGACAGATACGAATAAATATTTTAAAAAGATAAAATAGAAAAGGAAGATAAGGTGTTACCTATGTTTTGAATCTGTTTCCTCGGTGTTGCGCTGGTTTCCTCCATGGGCGAGGCTAAGCTTAAGACCAAGCTGCAATTTCCGATCGATGCCCCTCCTTTCCCCGTTGTCCATGACCACAGGATGAGACATGCTTAAAACCCTAGATGCTTTGCCCTTTGACGTCAGAGAAACAGAGCTTGTTTGATTTTTTTCACAAATCTAGAAATATGAAGAAGAGGCACGGCGAAAAGCCCAAGAAAAGCTGCGACCCACTTTGCTTCTCTAATACGCTGTCCAAATCCGATTACTATAGCTTATCAAATGGGCGGGAACACTGTTCCTAAAGTCCTCCTACCATTGTATATAGAAAGATAATCATGACCGCCCGATTTATCGAACTGGGTGACAGGGATTGTGATTCGCAAGTTTAAATGAGAGTTGTTTTTTTATTTAGAATAAAATTTCCCTCCTAGAAAGCTCTAACCAATCATACTAAAGAGATGACATGAAAAAGAGGACATGCACTACTTTACACATTAAATAATTATTCCTTGCCGGTCTCCCTTTTAGATGGACCTAATAAATGAGCCTATGTGCATTTGAAAATTAAACTTCCAATTATTTAAATTTAAAAAAACAATTACATTTTTGCAATGTATTTACTTTATAAACTTTCAAAATAATTTAATGCAAAGAAGTAACGAGTAATATTTAACTTATTTTCATCTGAAAATGAATGTGAATAATTTATACTCCCTCCGTCTCAGAGTATTTGTCCACTTTCATTTTTACACACCATCCAATGCACTTTTTTAATCCATTTTATCTTGTAATTTGTATATTAAAAAATTATAAAAATTATATATTAATAATCTATATGTTAAGACAAATCAAACAAGATCACACAAAACTATATTTAGGCTTACACATTGAGAGAATTTGATGAGTCAAAGTGCTTAGATGAACAGTTCCAAAAGTTAAAAATGAACGAATATAACAGGATGGAGGTAGTATTTAAAAATTATTGTCATCTTTAAGGTGCGTCGAAAAAATAAATACAGATTAAAATACTTGTACTCCGTATTAATTATAAAAATACCTACCAATAATATAAGTATAAATTTTCTATGGTAATTATATTTGACCTAATTGTTGACCCATATTGACCAACTATTCGCTATTCCTTATTCCTGCTCGCTTTGCTCGTTTGCGTCGATGTCCGGTCTGGTCAAACAAATAAGAGCTGACTTTTTCCAAATAAAACCGCCAGGCAAGAAGCACCGCCACCCACCCACCCACGGCCCACCACCGGTTTCTTGTTCCACACGGCGTCAATAGAGACTCGATCCACATTAACTCATCCCCACTCTACGGGTTAGTCCATATATATATAAACAGACAAACTCCGTTCCCACACCAAATCTCACTCTATCATTCCGATCTCCGGCCATGACGACCAAATTCCTCGCAATAATCTCTCTTTTAGCCCTCGCAATTTTACTACGCGGCGCCCAGCCGTCGTCTGCCTGCCGGCCGCTCCGCCACGTCGCCGTCGCCGCCTCCGCGGCCAAGATCGGATCTTCGCCGTCGGATCCCTCGCTCCCCCCGACGAATAAGGACGGAGAGGCAATTACGGGCGGCGGGATGATTAGCTCGGAAGCCGCCGCGAGCGCGTTGAGAAGGAAGCGCGTGATTTCGCTGCTGCACATGTTGCCGAAAGGACAAGTGACTCCGTCCGGACCAGGTGGCAAAGAACATGACGTCAGTAATTAATTAGCGAATAAGCTTGATTAATTAAGATTATTGTTGAATTGATATTGTGTGTGCACAAAAGATACGCACAAGTATATACTATATATATACGATATTCTTTCGTTCGTTAATCATTCTAATTACTGCTGTCTTAATTCAGCATTTATTCTTTAATTTGTTGTTATTGTTCATGGATCTACTATATACGGAGTACAAGCCTTTTGCATGCCTTAATTATTAATTAGAACGAAGGCTTACATATTTTTTGTTCACAATAATTAAGGATTGATTTTAATTATGTGTTAGTTGAACTTTTGGCACATTACATGTTGTATTGTAACCAATAAGTTACTACTAAGGGGCATATCATTGGCCCCAATTACTTTATTAAAGTTGCGTCACTCTAATTTCTTCAAAATTATCATTGTCTATTTTATGGAGAAATTACGTGTATAATACTAAAACAATGTCCCTTTCTTTTAATAGCACTAGTGTTAGGAAGCCACATGTTTTATTGACGCATGGCCATTAGGGTGAGGAAAAGACTATAATGACCTTCACTCTTATTTTTGTAGATCTGTACAACCGTACATTTTCCATTGTGAGTAATAACAGGCCCCATGAAACATGTGGACAGTGTGTGAGTTAATGGACCTAAGAAAGTGTGTATGAATGAGCAAAGTAAAGGGTTGTGTGTACATTAATATAAAATTCAAGAGTAATCACAGTCCCCCTCTGATGGAGAGTGTGTGGGCTGTGGGGTATGTGTTGGGGACAGTGTGTGGGACTGTGGGTATGCCAAAGTCAGGGTCAGTGAGTCAAGCACATAATTGGATACAGTTTAGACACTTTAAGGATTCCTAAAAATTAGGGATAATTAAGGATTTGTTTTCCAAAAATAAATGAAAATTAGAAGGAATGATTTTTAGTGGGCTTAGGTTACGAAAGGGTAGGCTAGGTCGGTAGTACAGATGAAAATTAGTGCTAGTGAGAGAAAAAATTAGTAGTGGTATTATTTAGGTAAAACAACTATGATTTGGTGCCCCTTGGGTAAATTTCACCAATTTTATTCAATCTTATGATTTATGAATAGTTATGCTAAGAGTAGAATCCTAAGATGACGTTCTGTGTATCCACTACCCACACAGGCAAGGCCGTATCCCGCATAGCTAGGGCCGGCCGGCCGGGGAATACGGCTGTCTCCTATAAAACTTTTTACGAAAAAAAAGTTAAATTAGACGAACATATTGGGACAAATGGAGTAATAATGAATTATATCCGAGACCCAAGTTGGACAATAGTTTTCATATTTACTCTTCTTAGGGATATTTATGAATTTGTGTCCAATGTTCGTGATGTCTGAAACTAAATGATGTCAAAAATTCAAAATGATATCTAGTTTTAAAACAAATGACATAGTTATTACTCCCTCCGTCCGGATTTTAAGTTCTCACTCTACTCTTTTTTCCGTCCGGAAATAAAGTTCCCAGTATACGTTTTCTAACCCACTTTTCCTAAACTACCCCTCTCATTAAATCGCCCTTCTCACCCAATCTTCCTACCCGCATTCATTATACCCTCCTGCTTTAACTCGCACCTCCTCTCCTTCCCAGAACCATTCCGCCCAATTCTTTCTCCGAACCCTAGATCTCTCTGGCCGTTCAAACCGTTCCAGAATCTGGCCTCTCTGGCTGTCAATTTCATCAACAGCGCGCTGAGATCCAGAGACTCCGCTCGGAGGGATGATGAGGAAGAAATCCGAGTCCGGAGGAACTATCCGCGGCAGAGCAGGGCGCGTTTGCGGCGGCGCTGGCGAGCGACAAAGCTGCGACGGTGCTGGAATTCTACTCCCGCAAGTGCCAACTCTGCAATTCCCTGTCCAAATTCGTGGCCGAAGTCCAGAAACGGAACGCCGATTGGCTCAACATCGCATTCGCCGACGCCGAGGACGACCGGTGGTTGCCTGAGGTACGCGCATTTCCTCATTCCCAGCTTTTTTTTGTCTTGCTGTGTTATTAAAACTCTGAATCCTCCTCCTCCTCCTCATCCGCCATAGCTTTAGCATTATGACATAAAGTATGTTCCATGCTTTGTGGTGGTGGACAAGGAAGGGAGGGCGCTGGCAAAAACAGGGGTTCCGTACAGCAGACTCCATGTCGTTGCAGGTGTTTCTTATCTCCTTAGTAAGGGCATTCTAGTCATTTTATAGGCTTAGTCAACACTCACTAAAAATTACCAAAAGTCAAACTGGGAACATATAAACCGGACGGAGGGAGTATTTTGATTTTTTTTAAATATTTTTTACAAAGTATTTATTTAGGGGATGCAATTGAAGGGGGTGGAAAGTGGGTTTGGAGTGGGGCGGGGTGGGAGGGGTACACTTTACCAAGAGATTAGAAGGGTAGGAACTGCCAATTTCATGAACGGGCCATCGTACGGTCATCGGGTCATCATCCCATGACATTGCTTAGCAATGTCATTTGAACCGCCCCTTATTATTATTATGATTATAATTATTAATACTATTGTTTTTATAACTATTAATATTTTATTATTGCTATTATTATTACTATTGTTATTATTATTTGTATTATGATTATAATTATAATTACTATTGTTATTATTATTATTATTATTATAACTATTATTATATTATTATAGTCATTATTATTACTATTATTATCACTTTTATTTTTATGACTATTATTACTATTATTATTAGTATTTCTATTATTGCTATTACTATTATTACAACTGTAATAATAATAATTTTAATTTTAAATTAAATTGAATTTATATTAGATCAGATCGGAACTTCAAAAAATCAGATCAAATCAGACAAAAGGAACGCATTCCTAATCTAATGTTAAGATATTTAATTTGGCTGGCCAGTTTTAGAAGAATATATGCAATGGAAGGACTTGTTTGAAATAGCATTACAGATTAGCGTCAGTATTTTGGATAAAATTTTAACAGTGTAAATTACTATAAAAATATTAATGCAAAACGTTACGTATAGATAACATTTTCAAAAGACTAAAACTAATGTCTAACAGTATTTCAAGTCACCAAATGGAGTACGTGGTCAAGCTCCCAGACTTCCTCCTATCCCAGTAGGTGAAGAAAAAAGATACCACCTACACCAAGTCTTAAAACGAAGTTGTCCACTTAGAGATATTTTGGGGAAAAAATTTTTTAGTTTAATTTATTTGAAGAGTTGATGTAAAATTAGACAAAAATTAAATTCAACATATCGTTAAAAATTATATAAAAAAATATACGGAGTATGAAACAAGAAATGATATTACTATACTAATATACTTAATATTATTTAATGCAATGAGTAACAAAATTAGAGAAAAAATTAAAGACATTGACGTTCGCAATTACTCCCTCCGTCCTCCTAAGATGTTCTCATTTTGACTTTTTGTGGTTTTTAAGGGGAGTTGAAAAAAAGTGAAAGTTTACCAAAATAACCTTAATGAAAATGGGTGGAGTGTATTAAATGAGGTGAGTGAGGTGTAATAAATAAAGTAAGTGGGGGTAGTTGTGGTATTTTACTTGCTAAAAAATGAAATGAGAAGATCTATTGTGGACAAAGAAAAAGGACTATTGAGAAGATCTATGGGGGACGGAAGGAGTATAAAGTAGGAAGTATAACACAGGAGTACCCCTTATCATCATATATATTGAGGAGGGAGTATTAATTTTACAAGACAGAGGAAGTAGAAAATATTACACGTGAAAACCAAAAATCGCGGATACTCATGCCTGGTCCTTAATGTTCATAAGTTATGTTTCGGTTACTCGGCCCACGGTTAGTCATGCCCAATATCTGAAAATTGGGCCGGGTCCTTAATTTTCCTTCCACATTTTCAAAACTTCAAACCATCCGTCACGAAAAAAATGATTTCTTTTTTTGACCAAAAGCAAGGAGATGCTTTAATTTTTGTTAAGGCGATTCACATTTCCCAACGAGTCTTCTTGTATGCTAATTTGATTACAAATTATGGTTTATGAGACAAAATCTTCTATCTTTAAAAATTATTTATTTACATTTTGATATATCAATAAGAATTAAAGGTTAATATTAAGAAATTACGTCAAAAGTTCTATAATACGGAGTACGAGAGCTAATAAAAATATTTTATTTTATCAAATATCTAATGAAAGTACATAAATAAACAAAATTTGTATGAGGAGAGAAAAATTATATTGTATGTGAGAGGGAGTAATACTTATTTTTACCATGTGAGTAACATTATAATCTTAAGTGAGAAATATAAAATATGATCTGTCTTAACAAAATTTTTTGTATAAAGTACAAAACATCTTGCACCATTTTCGCCAAAAGTCGAATATGAATCAAGGAAAAAGGATCAGGCGTTCAACACCTGTCCATCATGCTTCTTAGCCTCCTTCCACATTTTTTTCTCAAAAAAAAAAAGTTGAGCCTGTGTCGGTAGCTCAATTGGTTCAAGAAGATGTCAAGTCTGATAATCATAAGGTCAGCTCCCAACAACAACAGTGTCAGAATTTATTATTTGTAATAACTCTTCATGCACATCGGTCACGAGGCGACCTCTTCAAGGATCATATTCAGATTATACCATGATTTTTATTTGAAAATAAGTATTTAATTACTCAATAATGAATATAAAAAAAGATTTACATGAAACATCATAAATTTGAATGTGTGGTATATGTACTCAAAGCATACATGGTTGAAATTTATGACGGAGAAAGAAGAAAAGTACCGAGTATATTCTTTAATTGCAAAGGATATTGTTCAAGTTTGATTTTTTTTATCACTTTGATTACAAATTGTAATATGTGCTACATATATATAATTACATCATATAATTTAAATTTAATATAATTTAATTGATTTTAAGACGTAATTCTAACACATAGAGTATTAATTTTTTTATAACATTTATTTATTAGTGAGTAAAACATCTTGATAGTTTAATTTATCTCATAATCCCTCAAATTTTAGTTTCCCAAGCTTTAACTGGAGAGGTATATAAACCCCACCCAAGCAAAAATAGGGAGTAAAGTAAAGACAGTTCCTTTCCGGCTTCCAACAACACTCAGACAGTCACAGTCATCTCTGATAGAAAATGGCGGAAGGAAGAAGCAGGGGTATTTCCGCCACCGCACTGCTTCTGTGTGCGATTTCATGGTGGGTTGCCGCCGCGGAAGGGGCAAAACTGCAGCCGCCCCTCCACCCATTCCGCCGCCAAACGGTTCTGCAAAGGGGAAATGGAAACCCCACTGTGAATCCCAATACCTATGATACTTCCAACTATGGCATTCTTCAGCTCAACAATGGCTTGGCTTCAACTCCTCAAATGGGGTATACTTTCCATTCTCTTCTTTACCTCATCTAATCTAATCTAATGTGCCTGCTTTGATCTTGCTTTTTTGTTTATTTGAACATTTAAGCTTGTATGGATTGATCTTGTGATAGATTGAGTTTATCTGTGTTAAAGAACCAACTCAATCAAAAGCTCAAGTTTGTGGTTGAAGGTGGAGATATGTTTTTATATATTCTATCAAATCTAATTTCATGTTTTGTTGCAAATTTCCAGTATTAGGGTAGGGTATGTTTGTTGCCTTGTTTGGCGATTTTTTTCATAATACTCTCTGTCCCATTATAGTTGTACCATTTCGGCTTAGGATGTTTGACCGAAGCAATTTTTAATTTAATTTATTTAAATATTGGTGCAAAATAAACAAATGAATTTTATATATTTAATACTTACTTCAAAACTTCTATGAAACAAGAGGTTATATGTCCATGTTATTATAACAAGTTATTAACGAAAATATGTAAGGGAAGAAGATATTCTTTGACCTCATGAATAGTGAATGAGATGAAAGAGGGACTAATTCCTTTAAAAAAAATACTCAGTAAAGAAATCTTCGGCGGTGTTTTTGAGCAGATGGAACAGCTGGAATTTATTTGCATGTGAAATTAACGAGACGATCATCAAAGAAACTGGTAAAAATGAGTACGCTTTTATATTGCTATGCTTCAAATCTCATTCCATTCTTTTAGTTATCATATTTATATTGCTATGCTTCATTACGGTTTGGCAGCTGATGCGCTCATATCAACTGGTCTGGCAAGGTTGGGATATACATATGTGAACATCGGTGAGCTTCTGAAATACTTCTCGAGCACCTTTACTTGTACATTAATTGACACTTATACCCTTATTGACAACAGATGATTGCTGGTCAACTGCATTGAGGAATTCAAAGGTCAGTTCATAAGACGCCGACTTGGCTCCTTCATTCATATCTAGCATTATAGCCAATGTGGGATGACTCCAACACCCCCCCCCCCCACTGCCAGCATCCACTGGTTCATGTTTTTTCATAGGGTGGCCCACAATCATGGCTAGAGGTCATATAGTCAGATCGTATGACTTGATATCACGATAGACTTAGAACACTATTTTTTGGGAATGTTTCTATGCATTTTCTGTATATGTTACGAGCTTCAAATGAGTCTATATGTAGTTGAGAAACCCACATCCCGGTCAATTCTCTCAATAAGGTAGGATTCTAAACTAAGTAATACAAGGATAGAGAATAAGATTATTATGAACAAATACTCACAGAATATTATTATTCGGGGTATATGGTAACTTCCTTAACACTATTTGTGTGAAGTTCATCAAGCAATGTTTTCTTGAAGGGTAGCACTTGCCCTTACCATGAAGTTGTACCTTGATCAAACACTACTCTTTTTAGTACTTAATATTTCAGATAAATATTCTCATCTTTTTCTGCAGGGTGAGTTAGTCAATGATCCAAAATCGTTCCCTTCGGGGATAAAAGCTCTTGCAGATTATGTTCATGCAAGGGGACTCAAACTCGGTATCTATTCTGATGCTGGGTAAGACAAATTTGTCAAGTATTAATCAGAATATTCACTTATTTAAATAACTTCCTATATTAAGATTGGGCAAAAAACGGCTGTTAAGTTGTGTGGTCTTCTAGACTCAATTTTAGCAAAATCAATTTTTGTAGGATTTTTACGTGTCAAGTTCGAGCTGGATCACTACATCATGAGTATGACGATGCAGCACTTTGGGCATCTTGGGTTAGATTATGTTTCTCTTTATATCAAGAAACTGTGTTCTGTTGTATCCTTGGAAGTCTACTGGTGAAGTTAATCACAACTAATATATTGATTATTTTCTTGTTTTGTAAAAAAACTTTGTAAAATAAAAGTAATTGACAATGAAAATGAAGAATAGTATAAATAAGAGTTCGAAGGAATATCTTAAAAAAACGCATCCAGTTTCAACTAGTATTTAATTTTCTCTTTCCACACAAAGTTTCCATCTATTTCCACCAAAGCATTTTCTATTCGCTACTGCAAATCAGTAACTTAGTTATTCTCCAAGCAGGGTGTGGATTACTTGAAATACGACAATTGTTTCAATTTGGGCATTGAACCAAAGAAAAGGTAATAAGGAGTACTTTTGTCTGGTGAGTTTTTAGTTATTTTTACCATTCTATCAGAAGGCTGACAAGAATGGTTCAATTATGGCCAGATATCCGGTGATGCGCGATGCCCTAAATGCTAGTGGGCGCAGTATGTTCTATGCACTTTGTGAGTGGTAACTTCCATTTTACCTCAAAAGTTGCTTGTAATGAGGGCTGAAACCATGCCATTTAGAACATTCTGTATTTTATCTACTCTCTCTGGCATTTAACTTGACAGGGGTGTTGATGATCCTGCATTATGGGCTCCTGCTGTTGGAAATAGTTGGCGCACTACGGACGACATCAATGATACATGGGCAAGGTTCTCAGTTGTTGATTCTTTTTCTCTTGGTTCACTAGGAATAACTTTGATTTAAATGTTATGGTGCCATACAAATCTTTTTTTGGATAGACATGGTTTGGCATCTAATAGATAACTCACAAAAGCACACCCCAACAAAATTCCGCGAGTGGGGTTTGGGGAGGGTAGGTGTACATCAACCTATTGGATTGTATGGTCGGAGAATTATGGAGGGAGGGGTGGAAATTGAAGGGTTTTTTTGTCCCTTTCATTGCTAAAACGCTATGAAATCTACCAAACTCCCCATATCACACACCCCCCCCCCACCTCGTCCCCATTTTGGTGGATTTGGGGAAGTTAATTAATTTTTCCCCTTAATTTCTTTAGCCTTTTTGTTTTTACCAAAATTGCTCTACACTTTTATTATTGTATGTGTAAGTTAATATGTTTCTAAGTACACCCAAGAGATAGAGTAAATTCCATAAATGGTCCTCTATATTTGGGGATTTTCCACACTTAGTCCACTACTCTATAAAATTCCATTGGAAATCCACTTTAATTGCGGGCATTGCCAATTTTAGTCTTCTTTCCGTCAAAGGTTCTCAAAATGATACGCTAATGAAGGTCGAAAAGTAGCAATATTCCATATTTTGAGAAACATGGTTGGATTGAATAACATAGAGGACTAAAACTGGAAAATGTTTGCAATTATTGTGGACCTCCAATAGAATTTCATAAGGGAATGAACTTAATGTGGAATACCCATAACTAGAAAACCATTTGTGGAATTTACTCAATAAAATATACCAAATGCAATACTTTTAATACCAATTCCTTCCCACCCCATCTAACAACACATAATATTTTCTTAACCACCTCCTTATTGGTGTCCTCCTTAAACCTAAAAATGAATAAACATCTACATTTCTTGGATCTTGTTATGAGCATAGTGATTGAGCTTCATCATATTTCATGTTTAGCATCACAACAATTGCCGATATCAACAATAAGTGGGCTGCATATGCTGGACCTGGTGGATGGAATGGTATAGACATGTTCTTAGTTTTGTTGAAAGTTCTCAAAAGATGATTTCGGATGCTGAGTTCTGAACTGTTGGATCTACTGTAGATCCTGATATGCTAGAAGTTGGAAACGGTGGGATGAACTATGAGGAGTACCGAGCTCATTTTAGCATTTGGGCACTAATGAAGGTATTTCTTGCCTAAAAAAAATCTTTCCTCACTAATTACATGATTGTTTATTTTGTAGAATCGTGAGATTCCAACCCAAAAGGCCAAAACCAATTGCAGCGAGAGGAGTGGCTCATATTCTTATATAAGTTCTTAGAATAGTAGACTTTTTCTAATGGTATTGAGTTTTGTTAAATACGGAGTATTTTTAGCATTAAATCCGTGTCTTCCCGGTTTCTTGTCTTTGTTGTAAACTCACGGCTCTCAACATTGTTCCTCTTGACACACATTCATAGACAACCTTTATTGTTCAATATGTCTGTGAGAAGGTTTGGGGTCAAAGAAAGGTGGGGTGAGAGTTGAGGCTACTTTAGCCTTTTCCTTGTTCCAAAAATTGATCATACTAATGAATAAGCATGTGAGGATCAAAGCAAGAAGTGCAAAGAAAGGAAGAAATAGTGCTAACTTTGTCCAAATTGGTTGTGCAGGCTCCACTTATAATTGGTTGTGATATAAGAAACATGACAGCTGAAACTTTTGAAATCCTCAGCAATCCGGAAGTCATTGCCGTAGACCAAGGTCATCTCTCTCTCTCTCTCACATTGAAGGGAAGTTGATTAATGTGTGTATATCTCTTGTGCATTTGCAGATCCACTTGGAGTTCAAGGAAGGAAAATTTCAGTTTCTGGAGCAGATGGATGCCAAGAGGTCAGCCTTTGCATATTGTGGTTTCTGTATTTGTGCACAGCATTATCATTATTAATTACTCCCTCGTCCCATAATTATCTTCTTGCACAAAATTGACACAATTTTTAATACAGTAGATCATGTGTGTTGGTCTTTGTATAGATGAAAGAGAGATAATATAGAATCCACAAACATTTTCTTGTTGCAAAAAAGTCTGAATCCCCAACCCCAAGGGCCCCCAAAGCCCGGCCCGACGAGTGATGTGAAGGGAGGTAAATCAAGAACCCAACGGCCCGTTAAAGGGGGGCTATCCCCAGAGACATGCAACGAGTCTATTCTTATAGCCCAAAATGGTCTCAGAATATCACTTTCTCAATACACGCCGCGGGGATAAATCTTTTTCTTAAAAAAGTAGAAAAACTATTATGGGAGAGATGAAGTATTATGCAATCAAATGCATCATGAGTAATGTAAATAAAGAAATAAATGAAGCAATCTAAGTGCCCCATAGTGACGAGCTAGTTACATGGTATGACATTCATCAATGGGACCTGTAGCAAGATCCACCAGCTACATGATTGTCATGTCAAGTTACTTGTTCACTATAGAACAATAGTTTCTTGCTTCAATTTTTTTCTTAGGCTTGAAACAAACATTAAAAAATGTGAATAAGTATGTTGTCCAGGTATGGGCAGGGCCTTTGTATGGAAACCGCTTGGCTGTAGCACTATGGAACCGATGCCCGGAAGCTGCAACAATCACTGCACACTGGGATGAAATTGGACTTGAACCGACCACCGCCATCTCTGTTAGGGATCTGTGGAAGGTGAGAGCAAATCTATCTTAGGCCTTATTCTGGCAACAACTTCAACGTTTAGTTTTAACATTTTGAAAAGACTGTCTAATGAAGTGTTCGCTGATGAAAACATTGTTCCCAAACAAAGCCTTAGTAATTTGCATTTTCAGTCCTAGTAAAACTTAGCTCTCTTTGATAACATACAACGTTTACGCGAACTACTATTTTCGAATTGCAGCACGAAGTGGTTTCGGAGAATGCGGAGGGATCGTTTGGCGCTCAGGTCAACTCTCATGGCTGTGACCTATACATTTTCACCCCTCACACAGCAGAGGATAGTTCTTTCTTCTCTTCATTGTGATTTTTGTGTTGTGTAACACTTGTATTATTGGCTGTGTTGGCTAAGCTAGTTTAATAATGGCATGTCCACGGTGCCACCCCGTGAACCTTTGTATAATACGAAGTACTTGGTCCGTCCCTGAGTGTTTGTCCACTTTTGACTTTTGGAACTGTTCATCTAAGCACTTTGACTTATCAAATTCTCTCAATGTGTAAGCCTAAAAATAGTCATGTGTGATCTTGTTTGATTCGTCTTAACATATAGATTATTAATATATAATTTTTATAATTTTTTAATATACAAATTACAAGATAAAATAGATTAAAGAAGTGCATTGAATGGTGTGCAAAAATGAAAGTGGACAAACACTCCGGGACGGAGGGAGTAATAGCTACCGAGCCTCGTAATAAAAACTGTTGTCTTCATGGGTTCATTTGTGTTGAATAGCATTCTGTATAATTTACTTCTCGGCAGATTCAACATATTCAGTCAAATAACTCTTACCAAACGGTTCACAGTACACAACGGGCAATAATCCCCAAACAACAATTGTGTTTATGAGTAAACCCGCAATACACGGAACAAAGCCATCTAGGTCGACAAGTCTTGGGGAACAATTTGCCTTATTTTCTGTTTGAACATTAAACTCATTAAAGCTTTGCACCTTGAGTCATCATCATCTGATCAAGTTCTGCCTGACCCAAATGGAGAAGGGCACTCATTTTCATAAACTTCGCTTGCATACTTCCAGTTCATGACCTTCCATATGTTCTTCAAGTAATCTGGTCTCACATTCTTGTACTGCATCATGACAAGAAAACGTATCACGTTCGTGTATTGTCATGAAACTAAAACATGAGTTTAAAGGATGAAGTAGCTGCGGTTCAAAGGTAAACAACAACCTGCAAGTAGTATGCATGTTCCCAGACATCTATGCCCAGCAAGGGAATCAAGTTTGTTCCTTTAGTAACCAAAGGATCCTGTAGGAGATATAGAGAAACTCTCAAACACTTACAACAACAAAACCCAATATAATGCCACAGAAAGTCGGGTCTGGGGAGTGTACGCTGACCTTATCCCTACATGGGGAAAAAACAATTGGATGGTTATGGAAGAAGAATGGTTTCTAAGTACCTGATTTGGTGTGGTTTCAACCACAAGGTGCTTCAGTTCACTGTCCAGACCCAGCCACTGCATACATAAGAAGCGTAACCAGCCAATAAATCCATCACTGAACATAAATTCCGGTGGGGGGGATTAGAGAACAGCACGAGACTTACCACCCAGCCAGAACCTTGTAAAGCAGCACCTTCTGCAGACATTTTGTGGATCAGAGCATCCAGGGAGCCAAAATTAGTGTCAATGGCCCATCCCAAAGATGACCTTGGAAGCTCACCACCCCCTTCCTGTCATTACAACTTAAGCATATTCCGACACAAATTTTCTCTTCAAATAAAGAACACGCCAAAAGTATTATGTGGGTATTAACTTACAAGAACAGGGGCAAGGTTCTTCCAGAAAATGGAGTGGTTCACATGGCCTGTTCGAAAATATTGACTATTTTAAACCAAACTCGTTCACTACTGGAATAACTAGCAAAACTATGAATAGTTTGACACTGAAGAGTAATTAAGCAGTAGATTTGTGTTAAAACTGCTCAAAGCTCACAACATGAAAACACACAGTAAGTATATGGGTTACTGATTTGCCATTGAAGATAAAGCTGCTCAAAGCTCACAAGTAAGACTAACACATACAGTAAGTGATTGGATTACTTATTAAACTATTGAAATTTCATTTTCCATTCCCCTTGTGGGATTTGATGATCTGATATAAGACGATGCCTCCATTGAATTCTCAGATCAATATTGACCTGCTCAATATTGACAACATAGCTAGAGAATACAAAAGCTTAGCAAAACCTAGTTATCACAAATTCACAAAATACAGCATCTGATCTGATGCGCCCCTCCCTAATTCGAGCACAATCACATTCCAAAAACACAAACCTAAAACGACACCCTTTAACAATAAATCGGAGATAGATAGAGACGGACCTCCGCCGTTGAATTTGATGGCGGCCTGCAATTTGACGGCGGTGGAAACATCTCCCTTGTTGATGGCGTCGTCGAGCTGCTCCAGAGCCTTGTTGTAGTTGGTGACGTAGGCCTGGTGGTGCTTCTGGTGATGGAGCTGCATTATCTCTCCGCTGATCGCCGGCTCAAGGGCGCCGTAATCGTAGGGAAGATCCGGAAGCGTGAAGGTCTGCAGGCCGCGTAGCTGCTGCCGGAACGCCGTCGCAGCTCCGGTAAGGGATTTTCGAGTCATTAGGTTTCGAAGCGCCATTTCCGATCAGTGATTCGCCGTCTTTCGTAGTCCGTGTTATATACTCGCAGGAAATCAGAAATACAATGTGCACATAGCAGCGGGCGAGGGACGCAAACGGGTGGCTTTGGGTGTGGATGGTTTTTTAGGTCAAAAACCGGGTGAAATGGGTAGTGAACCAAATTGATGACCGAAGACCAAACCAAAAACTATTCGGTTTTAGAATGAACTAGATTGAAATATTCAAGACCGAACTAGTCCAGACCAACTACATAGATTTCAAGTAATTTGTGTTGATGATTTTGATCCATTGGTGAAATTAAAAATTCAAAAACATAGAAGATATACAAGAAATTTATTAATTTTAAAAAAAGTAGAGGTTTGACCATTTGGTATTAGATGTATATTGGTTTGAATAGTATTAGAGCAAAATCTGAATGTCGAATGTTTTTCAATGAACATTGACCTTAAAAATTACTTTATCAAAGTTTGGTCTGGACCCAATTGTCCAGTTGATATATTTTTTCTGTTTGGATCGCACGTTTAACAACCCTATTACTTAGTTTTCCATTGTGATTTGTATTTTGTACACCAACAAAAAAATGATATACATAGGCTTTGTTTGGTATCAGCATTAATATTAGCGTTAACCTTTTGAAAAGGCTATCCGACGGTAGCCTTTAGTGTTAGCATTTTTAGAATTAATTTACACCATTAAAATTTTATCCAAAACGCTAACATTAATAAAAAATATTGTTCTCAAACAAGGCCATAAGTCCGGATAAATTGTGCACCAACACCCATTGAAATATTTCAAAAATTATTAGTGGCACAAAATTACTTTTATCACTAGCTCTTTTGTCGAACTAGATTTAAAATTGGTCACGCTAGTAGTTCAAACTAGTTTTAGAAAAATGCATTAGTATGCACTCTGCACTTATTAAATTCATTAGATTATTTTTATCCAACATGTTAAATTTGTGAAAATTATGGTAACATAATTTTATGAAAGCTTTTTTTCCAAAATAAGTTATGCAGTGTATTTATGAATTAAATACTCCGTAATAGCCAGAATTCATAAAATCTACAGAGTTATTGATTGAGAAAATCAATTAGCAAAAATGCCTTTTTGGAGGAATGGATTAAAGTGGCTAGTAGTTCAATCATTCTACTCCTTTTGTGCCGAAAAGAATTACACTTATCATGGGAATTAAAAAGTATGTTCTAGTAGTTGTTTATATGGAAATTCTATTTTATAACTTATGTACGAAAAAATTATACTTCAATTGTAAGTGAATAATTTGTTTTTGTTAGTAAAGGGTCATGACACTAAAATAAAATATCTTACTTGTACACTAACAAATAAAATAGACACTCAGTATCGCGTGCACAGACATTAAGTGTATGCACATGTTTGTTTTTATTCGATGTACAAATAGTGTACCACGCTTTTGCATTATTGCAACCAATACATCGATAGCCCATTTGTGTTAATAAAGAATCATCAAGTTTTGAGCAAAAGAACCAACACAAAATTCTTGAACAACACTTCTCTACATGTTTTGAGACTTCAAGAATCCCAATAATGTTCTAAACAATTTGAGATTTTCTAGTATCTTTTCCAATCAATAAATTAAATAACACCAACATCAATATAAGTAAAAGCAATTAGTCATTTATTTTGGATGAAACTTACCACTAACAAACACTAGCCAAGATATGAGCCAAAAGCCCAAAAAATACACAACCACAAGCAAACATACATTATTTGAATTGCAAAGGAACAACCTAATTGGAATTGAAACCATGACATGCATTGACTTAGACAATGGCCAATGTCTTAGCCAAGGAAGAGATCGTACTAGGAGACACCGCCCTCGTTCCACCCATGTACCATTTCTTGATCATTCTAGCCACATTTGCATTCCCCACTTCAATCGCCGACTCCTCCTTCCCCTCCGTGGCCACCACAATCTGCAGAAAAGATTTTATACTCTGACAGTCAGTTCGGGTTTTCGAGGAAAGATTTTCATGCTCTAATAACACTGGGCACTACCTTCGGTGACGCGTTTTGGGGGAACGAAAAAGTGATGACGGAGTTTTGCTTGAAGTATTTGGACTGAAAAAAGGTGACAAGTCTTTCAAGGGCAGCTTCCTCTTCATCTTCAAACAAATCAGCCTCAGCCAAGAAGTCCCTCACAGCACTCTCCAGCTGCAACACGTACTGTGACCCTTTAATTTCCTTTATCACTACCACTCTCAACACCGCATTGGTTGCCGCTGCATCATATATACACCGTGTTTCGGTTTTCCCAAATTATTATTTTTAAAAAAAACCACAAAATCCTAAAAGTATCTCATTGTAGTTTCTCAGACTTCGTTCAAAGCAGAAGTTGAAAATCATTTGGAAAAACATTTCATGGTTTTTTAGGTGAATGTTTGAATGATAAATCAAAATAAAGAATGTGAAATGAGTTGGGATTTGTGAGACCTGTTTGGAAGATGGATCTAATGGAACTATTTTAAATTAATTAGAGGTCAAAGTTAATCCATTTTGATTCGAAAAAAGTCAGACTGTACGAATATACTAAGACGGAGAGGACAATGACATAATTACCCTCGATCACAGCTTCAAAGAAGTCATCATCTTGAGAGAGATCAGCTGGTGTTTTGCCCTTCCATTTCTGTAAATGTGACACAATTTCAGGGTCCAAATAAACCCCAATTGCTGTGAACTTTATTTGGAGGAAATGGATCTCAATATCAGTTATCCCTGTTGCATCAAATAAACAATTAATTAATTATATTATTAATAATAAGAAGAAAAAAAATAAAACCAAGGAATATTATAGTACCATGACCCATCAGTGATAGCTGGGCATTGTTCAAGTTAACATGAGGTGGGAATGGGATTCCATCCACCATTACCATTTCAGAACCCACTGCAAATCAAATAATTAAAACAATTCAATTAAACATTAAATAAATAAAGGGATACATATAAATGATATGATGATAAAAATACACAATTTTTATCCATCATTTTAGTAGGGAAAAGTTCAGATGTAAACAAGAGGTGCTGAAGAGAGCTTACTCTGATATTATATGTCTCTCTTCTTCTTGAATTAAAAGCAGTGAAGGGGGTGGAGGATGAATTAAATTGTGTATTTTTGCTCTATATATATACTCGTGGGTACTAATTATATATACCGAGTAAATGTTAGATAAATAATAAAAATTTGATGTATCAAAAGTATATACTCCTTCCGTCCCGGAGTATTCGTCCAGTTTTGACTTTTGGAACTGTTCATTTAAGCACTTTGACTCATCAAATTCTCCCAATGTGTAAGCCTAAATATAGTCATGTGTGATCTTGTTTAATTTGTCTTAACATATAGATTATTAATATATAATTTCTATAATTTTTTAATATACAAATTACAAGATAAAATGGATTAAAGAAGTGCATTGGATGGTGTGCCAAAAGGTAAGTGGACAAAGGCAGTGGGACGGAGGGAGTCAAATTCATTTTAAAATTATATGAAAAATTTATGGAAATAACAAATATAAAAAGTATTTTACTTTATCAAATAGTCAATGAAAATATACAAAGAAGTAAATGTTCTCGTGACTGTTGGAGGAAACAAATATGACAAATATTTTGGGACAGGGAGAGTACTCATTAATACTCCATATTTACATTGGGGAGGAGTATGTGGGTGATGGGGGTGTGTGGATGAGGAGGTGACAAATTGACGGACGGATGGGTGGATGGTAGGTGAAACGTGCGGTGCATATTCCTCTCTTAATTATTATTTTTTTTTTTGAATAATTTGAAAATTGAAATAAGGGAGTGTTTGTTTGTACTTATATTAGGATGTGTTTGAATTTAATCTCATTGTCGTTATATTTGAAGTTGTTTTTTTCTGGTCTAGTTTAATTAAATCTGATCTAATCTGATTAGATCTGATTTGATCTAATTTTAATAAGATTAAGTAATAAGTTGAACGAAATTAAGTCAATTACCCTTAGTCTAAGCTCTTTGTAAATCGGTTGATGACGTATTTTTGAATGCTTATAAGTAAAAAAGGTATGTCTTACCCGTTAAACTTAAGTTTATTTTCAATTTTTCATATCAACTGATGACTTAAGTCAAAACGACTCGTTTCTCGTTTATGTCACCTTACAAAATATTTCAATAAGCAATCTATCATTAATAAGTCAATAAATATTAGCACATTGAAAGACTTTCTGGATACCAGTTCTTGTATTATCTAAAACATGGAGGTTTTTGTACTCCGTATTATTTAAAAACATCTAAACTTGTCTATATACGGAGTGTTTAAAGATGAAGTAATTTACTTCTCCACCATTCATTTTTATTCGCTCACGTTTAGATTTGGGCACAGTTCTAATTCAGTACCGGAACCAGAATAGTGGGTTCTAGAACTGTAATCGGTACCTGAATTGCTTGGATATCATAATCTCCCAGAATCATGGGTGGTTCCAATTCTTGATTTTTGGTATCGTAACCAGAATTGATACCAGTTAAGTTTTTTATGTTTTTAAATCTTATATATATATATATATTAATTTATTAGAGGTGAATTCACAATATTTACAACAAAAAAAGAGTTTGGAGTCAATTATATACTCGATTACTTTGTTGGCAAATTTTTTGAAAAAAAAAAGGATATATTAAGAACCGAGCCTGAATTCCTAAATAGTACCGGGTCATGGGTGTAGTGAAATAACCAAACACGGAAAAAGAAAGAACTGGGCCAACACACCTAACATCGGCACACCGAGCCAAATAAAAGAAATCTAGCAACCTAGAAAACCAGTCCGAGAGTCAACACAATGAGGACGAAATAGCCAACCATCCTCGTTCGAAATGTTGGCATCCTAACAACCAGCATTTTGAAGGCCAACAAAACTGATGCCAACCGTCCCACCCATTTCTGTTTGCCCTTTATTAATATTAAAACATTTCTTTTTTTCTTAAAAAATGAAGGGAAAGTAAAAGAACAAAACTAATTACTAAAATAAATATTTAAAATTCTTAAAATTTATTATTATTACAATCATTGTTACTCTATCCGTCCTAAAATAGTTTTCCCATTTCTATTTACAAGGTTTTGACTGACTATATTTTCAATTTAATTTATTTGATAGTAGATACTCCGTATAAAATTTAAAAATAAAATTTATATATTTAAAAATTACATCAAAAGTTCTATAAAAACAAGAGGTGACAAGACTATATTATTTTATCCAATAACTAACGAAAATATGCTAAAAAATAATTAAAATTTAGCCGTGTAATTAGTACTTCGGGGTAACTGAAAAACAGGTCTTGGGACGGAGCGAGTATTGTTATGAAAAAAATGCATATAAACAATTTTTAATTCATGTAATAAATTGTAAGAGTTGAAATAAAATTGAAGAAACTAGAAAAACTATATTGAGTTGGGAAAAAATTAAAAAAATTCCCAATGAATAGAGCCCAAAAAATTGAAAATCAAGAATTACAACAAAATCAACATACTGTTTTTTAAAAAGGAACACCCTAAGTAAGAGTAAAACGTGGATAAAGTATCAAAATAAGAACTCTATAATTGTATTCTCAAATAAAAGTTTGTAATGTGGTAATGTGACACTGTATATGAACATTTCAAATTACTTTCTGATAATGTATATATCTGATGGTGTAAATTACCTAACCGGGTAAACTATACTAGACCGGGTCTAGAATCGTTTACTAGATTCGGAAAGTAAAAAGGTATTCAACTGACCGGTAGGACTGTAGGTGGAAACACTTGTAGCCCGATTGATATTATTAATATAGGAGAATGCACAGGTGCTTTTACAAGAGATTTTAGAGAGAATGCATTCGGATCCCTATCAATGAGGTTTACAACAATATTTATACTAGGTTAAATGGGGACAGAGTATCATGCAGTCACGTGGAGGCACGTTCTCGGATGGTGGGAGGTGATGGGCTTCGTCCTCTAGCTGCCTTGTCATCTTGTGAGGAAAATTACTTCCTTTGTCAGGTAGTGCCTTGGATGGAATGTTCAAGCATCTCTAGCGATCCTCTACTGATATGGGCCGCTACAGTCCAAACCCTTTTTAGATTCTCCTCTGCCGACGCTTTCTAACCCTGGAAACTACACCGGGTAGTTTCCTAAGGACGAGTTTATCGCGCTTAAGGAATGAATGGGGCGATGTAGTAGTTTGACCGGTATACTTATCTAAAGTGTATCGGTCAACTGTTAGTCCATCGAGCATCCTTTAGCTGGCGATTAAAGTTTCCCCTTCAAGTTTAACCTCCTTGACCGGTCAACTATCTGGTTCTCTCTCTTGATCGGTTCTGGGTGGATTACACCCATCAATATCATTGTATATGTTTTTAATTCTTACTTCGGGAGTAAAAAATATTGAACACCTATTTTAATACTCCGTATATTTTTAATGCTTGAATCAAGATTTCTATTTAAGTCTTTTTAACTTTTAAAAACCCGGTCCTCCAAACAGGCGGGTAAGCTATAAAAAAGTCGAACTTTATTTTTCGATTAATCTATAGGGATTGATATTTTTTTCAACTCAAGCTAAAATTTAAGTTCTGCCTAAGAATTTGATATAGTGTAAAGTTATACAATAACATTTAGTTGACATTAATTTTTAATATCATATTATAACATCCGAAATCTATAGTACAAAATTCACCCTTAAAATTTTCAAATTTTATTGGTATCCTAATCACAATTTTAATCAAATTATCAACCAAATTTGGAGTGCAATTAGGAGCCAGCAGGGTTGAACGAGGTTATTTATGAAGATGATTAGTGGGATAAACCCATATTTGCATTGAATCAGTCTTATTCCGTACGCATTTAAAAAAACAAAAAAAATCACGTATGGTGTTGAAATTAAATGTCACAAAAAGGTTTTTGTTATATCTATTCACATTTTGAATATTGCACACCCTATGATTTTACTTTTTGAAATGCATTGTTGTAATGTTTTTCAAAAAAGTAGAAAATTGCTCCATGGAAAAAAATTCCTGAGTCTACACGGTTAATCTTCTTTTTTCAAACACAACTTTACAAAACTACAAATTGTAAAAGAGTAAGCCATAAAAACCATCAATTCTATGAACATGGTTAATAATTCCTAAATGTCTTGCCCTCACCCTAGTAGCCCTCCCCCACCCCAATGTCAATTGAAACATATATGTTAGATATTTTTTATATAAATGTGATTGTGAATTTAAAGTTTAGTAGTACTCTCTTCATCCTAATTTAGGTTGTCTGTTGTCATTCATACAGTTAAATTCCAATCATTTTCATTGTTAATTTTTTTACTTATTTAATAAAATAATATAATCATGTCACATATTGTTCTTTAAATTTTTTGATATGGTTATAAAATATTTAAATTTTATTTTTAATTCTGTTCCAACTTCTAGATAAATTGAATTTTTTTCAAACAAACTTCAATCAAATAACGAAAATAACAAGATGCAACTTAAAATCAAATTGAAGAGTACTATTTATGTGAGAGGCCCATAAAGGGTAAAGTAATCTAGACTTTAGATCCTCCAAAGATAAAATAAATGCGTTAAGTCACCTTATGGGAGCGGATAAATATACACCATAAAATAAGTACTCCGTAAGTATTTGGTGTTAAGTCCAACCCAAATCCTACGCGAAATATTAACACGAGTAAAATTCCAGGTGTTGTTTAGTATTAGTGTTAGAGATAAAATTAATTATCATCATTAAAATTTTATCCTAAACACTCAAAATAATAAAAAAATATTGTCCCAAACAAGGTCTCAGATCATGTTATCCTCACATGATCTGAATAGTTCTGATTTAATTGGAATAAATTATGATCTGACTTGCATATAATTATATTTAAAACTTGGTCTGATTTAGTCTGATCTGATTCTAATAAAAAAAATACTCCGTAAATAATACTCCCTCCGTCCATGTAAGATCTTCCCATTACGCGTTACGAGGCTTGACCGACTTTATTTTCAATTCAATTTAATTCATTATATGAGTAAAATTTTAAAATAAAATTTATATAATAATAAACTACATGAAAAGTTCTACAAAACTAGAGGTGACAAGACTATATTTTTTTTATGAAATGACTAGTAAAAATGAGCAAACAAAGTGATTAAAATTTGACTCTGTGAATAGTCTCTGGAAAGATCTATGGTGGACAGAGGGAGTAAGAAGAAAGAACCATCACCTTAGGGTCTAAAAACAGAGCAAAATTGTTTAGAAAAAAAAAGGAGTAAAAATCAGACGCAAAAACAGAAAGAGAGAGAGGCAACGAATGACGTGGCGAGGGAATGCCATGTCATCGAAAAGAACGTGCCAGATCAGTGGGAGAAGCAGGGGGAGCGCGTGCCCATCATAATAGCCACGCCGCAATCGCGTGTCTTCCTCCGTCTCGCCGCATGGCTTCCGAATTATAAAGGCTCCGCACGCGAACCACCAATCGCCTTTACGCAACCGCCATTATATATATAACAGGCGAAGACTCCGATCGGGAAAAACTCACCTTCCAGATCTCGTCCCCGTCCGCCGGCAATCACCGGAGATTATTTATTTCTGAGTATTTTCTTTCTTTCTTTTTCCCCTGACGACGACGATGGCGTGTATCAATCTTCATCCCGGAATCGCGACCAATTCTCATCCACTCTTTCGTGGTAATCAAGCTACGTTTCGACCTAGACTCGACCCGGTTCGCATAAGCCCGGTATCCAGGAAGGATCGAATCCAACAGCAGCGGGTTTATGCGTCCTGCTCCCCGCCGTGCGACTGCCGCGTCGATTCGCCGGACCGGTTCGGCCAAGTCGCCGTTCAGGGAGAGGCAGGGGAGGAGGGGAACAAGATCGCGGCGGAGAAACTGGACAGGTGGATGCGGGGATCGGTGGCGGAGATCGTGAAGAACTTGAACAGAGCGCCGCTGTTAGTCCACCTGTACTCGGAGGAGGACGGCCGCGGCGGGGAGAAGGCGGAGATAAGAACGGAGAGGGCCGTCGTGGAGGGGTGGCCGGCGGTGAAGGGAGAATGGGAGCGCGGCGAGAGGCCATCCCCGGACGGACTTATATTTGTGGAAGAAGTCCGATCCGGCGAAGAAGTGGAAGTCGTAGAAGAAGAAGAAAGGTGTAATGGCGGAAACGCTGGAGAATGGGGTGGGGCGAACCGGGCGTGGGGGGTGGTGGTGCAGGGGAGAGGTGCAGAGTGTGGGCCGGCTTGTTATCTGTTGAAGACGAGCAGCGTCGGGGCGGGGATGGGGATGGGATCGTTCAGCTGCACCCATTTTTGCCTGGTGAGAGTGAAGAGTTTCAGAGAGAGTGCTTTTCTCCAGTTCAAGAATTGCTGGTTGCTCCAATGATCTTCTTCAATTCACACACATGATTTGATTTTACATTCTTTTGTGAATTTGCTGGACAGTTTGGGAAATTGGTCGCCCACCATTGATGATTCAACATGTACAGAAGATATGGGAGTAGAGAATCCATCATTCCATCTTGTTTGTGTTGTATTTTTACATTGTTGTGTTGCTCATCACCTGAGAAAATATTTAACCCAAATCCTACCCATTGTTTTGCCCCCTTGCTCGGTAAGAGCATTTTCAATTAGTGTTAAACCATTTGATCTTGATTGGAAAGAATATTTTTAATTAGCAAATGATATTTTGGATAAAATTTTAATGTTTAAATAACGTCAAATAGTATTTTTTAAAACATTAACCTTGATGCCAAACAAGTCCTCTGTTTATCTTTCTGGGAGATAGAAGAAGTGAGGAGTTTTATATTAAAAAAAGTGAAATTTGCACTGAATAGGACTAAAATATAAGTTATTTCCCAATGTAAGACTTAATTTTTTTTATTTTCTAAATATGACTTAGTAATGACTAGTGAGAAAAATAATGTCCAAGTGATGTTGGACATTTAATTGAATAATGACTAATAGATAATGACCAATAATCCTACATTTCAAAATAAAAACATATGGTTATATATTGAGAAAGTCATTATGTTTTAGTCCTATTTCGATAAATTATTCTTCAAAAAACTCGCTATCTGACCCAAATGAAAATTAATATAGGCCAAATTCGCTACTCGGCCTACTTGAAATTTTAGGGCATGGGCCGGGCACAAACTTTATAAATATAGGCTCGTATATTTATGGGTTAGACTCGGGCTTTATGCTAAAACTCGTTACTGGGCCCAAGTGAAAATTAATACTCCCTCTGTCCGAAAATATTCTTCTCATTTGATTTTTCTTGGTCAAAGTTTGTAAACTTTGACTATGATATGTGGAAAAAATACATTGTATTACGATATAACTTTAATATGAATATATTCATTTTGAAATATAGTTTTCAAATATTAATTTTTTATAAAATATATCCCTGTATAAATAAAGATATTAGTGGTCAAAGTACAATCTTGGAGACCGTAAAAGTCAAATGGGAAGAATATTTTCGGACGGAGGAAGTAGTAATTATTATTACCTTTATTACCTATAGTTAAAATAAAAAAATAATAGTAATTATATTAAAAGTAAGACAAAATTTTACGTGATTTTAATGTTGATATTTATTTTATGGTATGTTTTAGAACATGGATTTGGATTTCAAATATGGATTTGGCTCAAATTTCATGTTTGAGAAATTCAAAAATTTTAAATTTAGATTTGAGTCAAATTCTTCTTATTCATAACAAAGTTTAATTTGAAACCCATGCACCTCTCTTTCTCATTTGAAATTTAAAAATTTAAATTTTAGAATTGGAATACATGAATTGAAATGAAATGGTAGTTGTCAAACCATACCTTATTGACTTTAGTGCAGTGAGATCATAAGAGAATTAAGTGTTGTATGAAAAAGAAAGATTTAATAGCCAATCCATAAAATGTGTGAGAAATCCTATATTTTACACGTAGTTTTTAGAATCAGATTGGTGACTGAGCCGGTCAAGGTAGGGGTAACCAGTGATTTAAATATATTTTAAAAATTATATAAATAAATATAGACACACACACCCTCATTTATAAATACCTAAAAAAGTAATTTACTCCGTATAACATTTGACCGAAATTATATTAATATACTTGAGTTATGATACTGAGTTAAAAAAAATACTCCCTCCGTCCCAAAAAGAATGGGACGGTTTGACTTTTTGGGAAATTAAGGGAGGGATATTTTGGTATTGGCTTTCCAAAAAAATCCTTGATGTGATGGGTAAAAGTAAGATGTGATGGGTAGGAAAAAGGTATGATGTGATAGGCAGGGTATGAAAAAGTAAGGAGTAAAAGTGGTTTTTTAATAAAAATGTAACGGACTTTACGGGACGCGGTTTTTTCTAAACGTAACAAACTTTTTGGGACGGAGGGAGTATTTCACAAACTCAAAAAATGAATTATAAAAAGGATTATTTCGGATGTTTGTGACTAAATATATACGTACAAGTGGAAAAACCAAAACTAACCATGTTTCACAGTAACGTTAAAATTTAGAGGTTAAATTTGAAACGACTATCATGTAACAATAGGGTTTAACTATAATTTTTTAAAAATTAATCAATTACTACCTCCGTCCCGTGAAACATGTGACATTTGCTTTTTAGGGGGGATTTAAGGGAGTGTATTTTAGTATTGAATTTACAAAAATGTCATTTGATGTGATGGGTAAAAGTATGATTTGATGGATAGATTATTAGTAAAAAGGTATAATGTGATAGTTAGGGTATGACAAAATAAGGGGTAAAAGTGACTTTTTAATAGAAATGAGAAGTGTTTTGTGGGACGGATAAAAAAAGAAAGGGGAAATGTTTCACGGGACGGAGGTAGTAAAATTTACACATTTAAAAAACAATATTACTCTGTAAAAATTTTATAAATGAAGACTTGATTTTTTTTCCAGCATAAGACAAATATGTCTTTAGGATCCTTTCCATTCAGATATTTGGGAGCTCCTATTTCTGATTCTCGCATTAGTGAGAAAGAATGTGATAAGCTGGTTGAAAAAATGACCCTGAAAATAACCTCTTGGGCTACTAAGCATCTTTCTTATGCGTGGAGAACTAAGCTGATCAACTCAGTTCTTTATGGCATTGCTGATTTTTGGAGTAGGATCTTTGTACTGCCAAATTCAGTCATGAGAAAGGTAATGGCGTTGTGCAGAAATTTCCTTTGGAGTTCTGGTCCAGTACACAGAAGATGCCCCTTAATCAAATGGGAGGAAGTGTGCCTTCCCAAACAGGAGGGGGGCTTGGGCTGAAAAATTTGCTTTTCTGGAATCAAGCTTGCTCAATGAAACTCTTATGGGATATTGCTAATAAGGACTCACTGTGGGTAAGATGGGTGCACAGCAAATACCTCAAGCAAGGAACAATCTGGGAATGCAATGTGAAGAATGATGATTGTTACTACTGGAAAAAACTGATCCAAAATAGAAGGCTTTTTGTGGGGATGAACACAACCAATGGCTACACTGTGAAGGAAGGCTATAACTGGCTTAAAGGAATCAAGGAGAAAGTGGACTGGGCTGGAGCAGATGGTCATTACCCAAGCACCCGATTATTGCATGGCTAATATGGAAAGGGAGGATCCAAACAAAGGATAGGCTTAGCAAATTCCTACCTATCGATACCACTTGTGTGCTATGTGAAAAAGAGATGGAATCTGCTGATCACATTTTCTACTCTTGTACATATGCTAAAGCAATTCATGGGAATATGGCAAGTGTGCTTAATGTTGATGTGCAGGCGGACTCCATCAAGGAACTGGGGAGGAAGATGGAGCTGGGAAGAGGCAGGAAACAGAAATGGCACATGGCTGCATACATTACAGCATGTTGCTATTTCATTTGGAAGGCTAGAAACGAGAAGATTTACAAGGGCAAAAGAATCAAGGAGGAATTTACATTTTGGTGTATTAGTGAAACTGTTGGTTTATCACTTGAGGGCAAAGGGGTCGGAAAAAGAACTTAGATGGGTTTTTTTGGAGTTGTTAGATTGTTTTAGTTTGTATGGGTGTTAGTCTATAGACCTTACTCTTGTTTTTGGAATGAAGATTTATTTGTGCTTGGTTCAAAAAAAAAGTTATTTAATACTCCGTATTAAAAAACACACAAATGAAATCTTTGTAGGATATGCATTTTCATAATAATATCAATTTAATCAATGATTTTGTGTTTGACAAAATCTTTATACAATCTTTTTTTAGTTCTAAAAGACTAAAACACTTGAAAATATTAAGTAAACTTGTAACAAGAAGCACCTTATCTTGCATGGTTAGGAACTTAACAAAACGTCTAAAAGATCTTGCATTTAAACTTTAAATCTCAGGGTGGATTGGACTAATTTTTAAAACTATGATTTTACATATTCATATTTTATTTAAAAAGAGGGGAAATGATTTTATAAAAAACCTATATCAATACATATAGATAGAAAGCATAAATTAATACATATGACTGAAATCGTGAATAAGAAATGATTGTATTTAGAAATACCTATTAATTGAAAAAACCAACATGGTATTTTAAATAAAGTGAATAAGAAAATGATTTTATTTAAATCGGTTACTTTTTTATTTAAACTCCAATGCCAAACATACCCTTAGGTTAGAGTGCGCAATTTCTTGTCCAAACCACACTCGCAAAAAACCACAATTGCGAAAATGCCTTCCCCTTTCTCTCCTTCAATTGAAAACATTCAAAATTTAACTGATCCACATAAAGCCTAACCTTTCCCCCCTGAGAAATCTGTGGAATACCCGAAGGCCGTCATCAGCAAACCGGGCACTAATGGAGGACGAACGGGCAATCGGCGACAGTTCTCCCATTATCACCATCACTAGATCCAAACAAAAGGTTCCTATTTTACTTCTATTTTATTTTCCTTCGACTTTCTTGCAGAGGGAGTGATTTATTTGCTCCGCGTTTTCAGGCCAAGAGAGGAACTGTGGGTCTTGAAGAAAGATCCGAACTTTATCACAAAACAGTGAAAGTGAGGGATCTTGAACATCCCGGAGGCATGCTTCTATAGTTTTAATGTTCGGATTTCCCTGCTTGGTTGTGTGATTTAGTTTTTCCCTGAATTAGCAGTAATTATTTTATATTTAAATCATAAAATTTTGATATCCGGGTTATGAATAAAGAAATGTTATAGGATTCCCACTCCTCTGATTCAGATTGAGATGATTTATATTGTGCTTATAAAGTGCTGTAGAAAGTGTTATGTTAGGAGATATTGCATTTTCTTTTTTCAGTATTACTAGTTGATTTGATATGTTTGAATTCCTACCTCATTTGGCCCCCATTATTTTGCTTGGGCAGAAATAAACGGAAAAGATAACGGCGAAGAAATTGAATGTTCTTCTCAATCTGACAGAGATAGACTGTTTAAGATGTACCGGAGGGATGTTTCGGTTAGTCATGTGAATATGGGAGTTGACAATGACTTAGGCCTAAATGCAGATGATGTTTCTAGCTCAGTCAATGCCAACTCTTTTCATCACCATCAATATCATCAGAACAGTATTGGACAAGCAGCTGTTAGACCAAGGGGTAATAATAATAATGTGCAGAAGAGGAAAAATGAGAGGATGAAGAAGAAGATAGAGCTTGCAATGAGAGAACAAGCAGACAGGTTTGCCAAGATTGCAGCCCCTACTGGATTGCTGACGGGGTTGAACCCCGGGATCATCAACCACGTGAGAAACACTAAACAGGTCCATTCCATTATAGAAGCCCTTGTGAAATCTGAAAAGTATGACAACAATTCATCAGTTGAAGGGAAGAGAATGAAGATTGGTGAAAGAAAGGATATTGAGAAGGCGACAACACTGAGTGCTTTGTCAGCAGGGAGGCATATTATTGGATATTCATCAGTGACACCGTCTAATGGACGCGAGCTTGAGGGCAGGAATGGGAATTTGTGTACAATTGGGAAAAGGACGATATATCCCTCAAACTACAATAACACAGACTGCTGTAATAACACAAATGTCATCATTACTTCTAATGTTGGGCCAACAAACTTAAATGATGTTACTGCACTATCCATTAATGGTTGGTTTTCAACACCTTATGCCTTTTTCCATTTTTGTGTCATTCAGTACAAATATATATAAGGCATTGCAGGGTGGCAGAAGGGTCACATTGTTGATTGCGGTGATTGTACTGATTTTGGGGTAGGAAAAGATGAATGGACTCATTAAGTTCAATCATCTAAAAGTATATTTTTAAATTTAAAAAACAAAAAACTACTAACATCTACAAAATAATGATGGAAGTTTTATATATTTCATTTTTGTTATTCCAGCCAAAGATACAACCTTTGTAGTGTTTCTTTTTGAGTTTATGGTTCCATAAATGGGCTTGATAAGTAATAAAAAAAGTGGGTGACTAATATCAATCCATGAGATATGCCAGGATTCATGCGTTTCAGTTTGTGAACTTCATCAACTAATCACACTTAGTATTTCTTGCTCTCATTTCAGCTGCTAAAATTGCTGCGCAATGGTTGGAATTGCTTAATCAGGACACAAGATGTCGTCTTGCTGGTATGATCCCACACTATACTCTTTTAGTGGATGGAAATGAAGTTTGTTATTACTACTTTGCTTACTTTCCTTAAAACTTTCAGCGCTGAGAAGCAGTAGAAAGAGAGTACGAGACACAATTCAGATCGATTTTCGTTGCTTAATCTCAAGGGAATTCTCTTGTAATGATAATAATAATAATGATAATCCACAACAAGATTCCAGGGGCTGTGAGAAAGCAGCTACTGTAAATGCTCATCATGCTAGATGGAGTGCATTGTTTTATCAACTTGATGAATCTCTATCTGAAGAAGAGTCTCAGCTGGTGAGTCTCTTTGATAGCACATTGAATTTATAGTTTGCTCTTTCTTGGGTACTCCTTTGCACAACATAGTTTGCTCTTCCTTGATATTTTTGTTGTGTGTGCACACGTGGATGCACCTTGGAAAAAACACGGGAAAAAGAAATAGGACTAATTTTCTTTAAAAAAAAAGCAATCATGTATCATATGTTTAGATTTCTTTTTTAAAAAACAATCATCTATCATATAGTTTGCTCCTTCTTGGTTTTTTGTGTGTGCACAAGTGGTCTTACCTTGAAGAACACACAGGAAAATGAGATATGACTAATTTTCTTTAAAAAAACAGTTATCTATCATATGTCTACATATCTTGGTCTCTATATAATTGAAATAAATAAATAAAGTTTGAACGAATATACAAAATAAATTTATTGAATCATTTGCTTCTTACTATATTTTCTTCATTTTTCGTATCTTTAAAGTCTCCTCGCGAACGAATTTTCAGGTAAGTTGGCACAAACAAGTACAGGAAATGCAGATGCGGTGCGAGCGTGGCCTTATCAAATACAGTAAGGCGCCATGCGGTTCACCTCAACTTGTCGCGCTGCATAATGATCCTGAGAGGGATTTAGCAGTTAGAGCAGCCGCAGCTTCCATTTATTCGACATGCAATTTCCTGTCTTCAATGGAGAACCAAAATCAAGTTTGATGTTTGGTTTGCAAGATGGGATGGTGATGTTTCTTGGCAATCTGGGATAACTGAGGATGTCAGATATATAGATTACCTTATTTGACTGTGTAATTGGATGAGAAGAATGTGACATTAACTGTATAAATAAATGGATTAGAGGTTTTCCTCTGTAAAAATGCCTTTAACATCATCATTTGTTACTCTATTTTTTAGTCTTTGCTTAAAAGTTCAACTTTATCCTTGTTGGGCTTTGATCTTATAATGTTAATTGAAGCGCCTTTTGTGCCAAGGGGGCAAAGTTCACATTTTGAAGTTGTTTTTCGGGTCAAAACCAATTTGTGCCTTGTATAATCTTAATATGTCAAATAAAGAGTGAGATCTGTTCTTGGTGCGTGTCAGGAATTCATGTTACGCATGATTATCCACCTTCGTCGTCGTTGTTGTAAGTAGTCAAATTCGAACATTGCCCATTTTGCACTCCCTGTCATCTAAATTATGCCCGTGAATGATTTTGTGCCTGAAAGACGTAATTCAAGTAGCAATATGGGTGCATAGAGGTGACGTGAATGGGCTCGACTCTTAATGAAAGTAACATATGACGTTTATGTTTAACATAAGGTCTTTGTTTAGACCAGAGATATATCCAATTTGTCTAGGAAAGGTTCATCTTTTTTATTCTATCCGTATCAAAAAGAATATTACACTTTAATATTTACGAATTCCAAGAACTTTTATCAATTTCTACATTTTTATGATAAAATGAATTTAAAAAAATTGAAATTTTATTTTATTTTACGTAAAGGTGGCATTCTTTTTGTGACGGGAGAGTAAATTTTTTGAAAACAGAGATTATTTTTTTAAGCAATCATGTTATGTTCACAAACTTATCATTTGTTATTTAAATTTTCATTTTAAAATTATTTTAGACAATTTAATGTTTTTTTTAATTGAATCTAGCATTTCTCTATTTTTTTAATTGAATGACTTCGTGATTTGGCCCAAACAATTCATTTGAGCCCCTACTGGAATTCCCCGCGATTTGGCCCAAGCTCCAAGAACCCTCTTCTCATTTCTTCGTCTGCTTCACTCTGCAACTTTTAAGAAGACGAAGCGAAATCGAAAGGGTGAAAAGCACGGCCGGAGGAGAAGTGAGTGGAGCACGTTACAATGGCGTCAAATCGCAAACACAAACTTGTTACGGCTCTCTGCAAAGAACTGTCAATTGATCCAGTAATTTTCTTACTCGAAATTTCTCACTATTCATTCATTAACAAATTTGAACTCCTTTTGATCGGTTTCTTCGAATGTTTGCAATATGCAGAATCAATTTTTAGGCAATCTGGAGAGGGATACGAAGAGCTTGTGTATGGAAATTACCAGTTCATCCCCACAAGGTGCTGCCTTGGTGAAGGACAGTGAGGTAAATGTAGCCGTTTTTGACATTTCCTGGTATATCATTAAGCAAGTTGCTTAGCCATGAAGACACATTGTTTTTGACCGTCAGAGTTTATCTTACAGTTCATGAGGTGGGTGGAGTTTGCTGACAAATTCCCGGAGGATTCAGAGCTGTGCTTTAAAGCTCTAGGTGATTTGAATGAAGAATTGGTTAAGATATCTGTTCTTCTAGGCAAAGGGTTTACACATTCAGCTGCAGATATCATTGTCTTTTCTATTCTCCACCCGTATGTGGTATGCATTCTCTTTTCTGCTTTCAGAGTTATCATCATACTTAATAAAGTGATTGCCAGACATTATCTGGAGGGTTTGATTATGTAAATGCATCAATGCATCAAGGGTCTTATGAATTTTTGATTAAATAAGGTTTTTGTTGTTGTGTTTATGTCAAACTTGGGTTTTCTCTGATTTTTCAGCTATTATATCAGTTTTTAATTAGAATTTTCCTTCTTATAGCTCATTTTCAATGTATCAGTATATCACTGTAATAGCATTAATTAGAGGTGTAAGCCTACAGAAATTTAGAGTATCCTTTGCTCTGGGGCATGTAAATTGTGTGTTACTGTTATTTATATTCTTCATTTGCAATAGCAATACGCCAATACCAGAATTTGATATTTTATTTTAAATTACAAAACTCGGGATTGGTAACTTGGAGTATTTAGTACTAGCTGTATGTATAATAAGTCTTTCTGGTGTTCTTCTTTTCAGATTGACCTTTCTAAAGAGGATAAAGAAAAATTACCACACTTGCTAAGATGGATGGATTACATTCAGGTATATTCTGGCCCTTCTCTTTCCAAAAGAGTTACATTTTTTAGTATTTTACCATGGCGAAGCATAATCCCCAAAATTGGGAACTCTTTTTAGTGCAATTTTGTGTACAATGTAAAGCTCACATGCACCTTTTCTTTTACTCCTTCCTGTGTAGAATAAGGCAGATGCAGCTAGCCTATTCGAAAGCATCAAATTTGATAAGGTTGAATTTGTCTATCCTGTAAGTGAACTCTCTTACTCTCATCTGCTCAGGATTTTTCTTTGTGAAAGCTGTCTTTCTGCAATTTTCTGTTATGGAAACCTTAATATCCACCCCACGTGAATGGTTGAAAGCTGAATGGGAATTGGGATGTATATCAAGCCTTTCAATATATCAGATTGATGTACTGGATTGTCTCTAATAATGGAATCCTTTGTTTAAATTATTTTTCAGGAAGTTAAAATGTCTAAGGGAGAAGTTGGCTCAAACATTAAAAATCCCGAGCCAGGGAAGAAAGAGGGTGGTAGTTCAGGCGATGTAAAATTAAAGAAGCCCTCTGATTCGGTAGTTTTTAATCATATCTTTCAGTATAGTGTCACTTTGTCATCGTTATACAGTGGTTAAAATCCTTGTATGAATATAATTTCTGGTAGTATTCTGTGACATTCTATACCAAAAGAGTACGTGGGACGAATGGTGTTTTTTTGTGATTGCATCTGTAGTAACAAATTTTGGTGATTGAATCTAAAAACGTTTTTTTAAATCATGTTTCAGGAAGTTAAAATTTTGAAGGGAGAAGGTGGCTCTAATGCAAAAGCTCCCAAGCCAGGGAAGAAAGAGCATGATAATTTAGAAGATGTAAAGTCAAAGGAACATGCTGAATTGGTATACTCTGTATTATTTAACAGTGTATTATTTGAATTTCTCGTTGTATCCGTGTCATGGTTGTTAAGTCGTCGCCTAGGCGTCGACTAGTCGTGGACTAGTCGTCCAGGCGGTTTGGGGAAGGGGAAAAACTGGGCGCCTAGCGACTAGGGTGGCCTAATCGTCCGGCCGAGAAAGGCGAGGCCTAGTCGTCGTTTAGTAGCGACTAGTTGGAGAAGAAGAGCCCAACCCGATCCCAACCCCACACATGACTGATCCGAATTTCATTAAATACGCTGTATTAAATATTACCGGATAAATTCTGTAATCCAATAATGATTCTCTCGCACGGCCGACGTCTATCCTTCCTCATTGACTGAAGATTTGAAGCAGATCTGGATTCAATTTTTTATCTTCCTCTTCATCGCATCTTGATCGGACGGAGAAGAAGAGACCAACCCGGTATTCCGCTTCATCGCACGATTCAGGTCCGCTGAGTAGCATCTCTCCCATGGTAAATTTTATATTTATAATTCATTCACTTAATTTTCAAATTTAGGTTAATTTTCTTTAATTTGGTTCACTAAACTATCAAACAAGTAAATTATATTCTTTATTTTTAAAATTTATTCTGTTATGTTTTTTTCTGATTTCAATTAACACTTTTTCTGTTAATTTTATTCAGTTTTTTATTTTTTTATTTTTTGATGATTTCAATCAACAATTGTTTGTGTTGTTATTTTGGTCTTTTGACTTAAGAAGTTAATTTAATATGTATTATCTCTTATAAAAAATTATACTTATTTCAGAACAAATGGGAGATAATAATGTTCGTGACTATGAGGATCCATCGAAGAACCCAAACGAAAAACCGGCTCTAATGATCCCAGATAGGAATATGGGTTTTGGCCAAATATGAACAACAAAAATCTTGTGGAATGCACATTATGCCACAAACAAATCAATTGTGACATAACGTTGGATGATGATATTTGATAACTCAAAACGAGAAGTTAGATATCAATATGTTCTTTGACTACTTTTTGTGCTTATTATCCTTGTTTCAATACTAATTGTGATTTGTCGACTAGTCTACGACTAGTCTACGACTAGTCGACTAGTCCCCTAGTCTCCCCGTGACCGACTCGACTCGACTTGTCGACTTAACAACCATGATCCGTGTTATTCTATACAGCTACACTTAAAGAATATGCGGAAATAATAAGGGCTAGCCCAGGTTCGGAAAATGCTCCTGGCCTTGTGGGGTCAAGGGAGGGAACCCTGTATATATGTATGAGGCCTTTCCCTAACGATGTTTGTCAAAAGAGACTGTCACCACTGTGGTTTGAGCCCATGACCTTTTGGTCCTAAAGGAGCCCTTGTTGGGTTGTGCCAAGGCTTGCCCTTAGTATGTTGTAAGAATAATAATTCTTATTTTTTTGTTGTTGCTGCAAATCTGGTGAAGAATTATAAAATATTTAATATATTTAGTTCTACTTCAGCTCTAATTGAACTTGTGTTGCTTCCTTGAAACTGACCTTCTTGTTCATTGTCTGAGTGAAGAAAAAAGTTACCGGTGATAATGACAAGAAAAACACGTCCGGAAAAGAAGTGGATGACAAGGATAAAGACATAAGTGTAAGTTTGCTTAAAATTCAGATCGGTCATATTCGTAAAGCATGGAAGCATCCCTCTGCTGACAGGTATAGTTTTCATCTCAAACCTTCTCTTTTGTTGATTTTAAATTCAAAAAATCACTCGAACTATTTTTTTCCCTTCTCCTTTATTCCTTTTGTATGTCTGACGGTCTGGGTGGAACCCGAAAAACCTTGGTCTCCCGTTTCCTTTTGGGTCTGATTGTCCGGTTAGAACGTGGAAAAAGGCTAGGGAGAGAACATAGAAAGGAAATTTTGAAGGAAAGATACTTTGGGGAAAATTAAAAAATAGTTCCGTCTCAATAATTCAATATTATTTATTTATTTATTTAAATGACATCAACAAAAACCTCGCAACTCTTAAGGTTTACGAGTGGGGGCTGGTTTGGGGTTGGTGTACACAAACTATACTACTACAATAGAATGTATAGATGCTTTTTTTAAAAAGACTGACCGGCCCAAAAAAACTCATTTTAGTTATATATTTCTATTATAGAAAGACTAGGAGTCCTTAAATTTATGTAAAATCTTAAAACTTCATAACCAAATTTGATTTTCTTATTTTCCATTTCAATACCATACATGTAAGAGCCATCTTCCTGATTCGATACATAGCCGTTATATTATCTGGGAAGCATGTGAGCACACATCTATGGTCACATTTTTTGTTCAAAAGTAACCGTAATTCAGCGCAAAACTCATTTGGATTGTTTTTCTTTTTTTTACTTGTGCAGTTTACTAGTTGAGGAGATAGATGTTGGAGAAGCTAAATGTAGACAAGTGGTCAGTGGACTGGCAAAGTATTTCACTCCAGAAGAGTTAACAGTATGCTTTTTTAATGATTCTTCAGGAATAAAATACTGATCTGTATCCATTATTTCTGAGATGCAGTGTTCATTAATCTTTTTTCTAATTGTCTTGTTGCAGAATCGCCGAATTGTGCTTATCACAAATATGAAACCATCCAAGCTTAGAGATGTTATATCTGAGGGAATGGTAAACTTAAAGCATCATATTTTTGTTAACATCTTTGCGAAATTATTTTGTCCAAAATATCCAAATAGATGGGGTTTATTACTTAAATAGTTCCATCCGAAAATCAACTGGTTTTTCGCTAAGGTTTAAATTTTTACTTCTAGTACTCCAGACTTCTGATAACGTTTGTTTGCGTGTGCTTTTTCATGAGTCATTTGATAAAATAAAATATTCTTGTCACCATTTGTCTTGTAGAACTTTTGATGTTATTTTTAAATACCTAAGTCATACTTTTTGTTTCTATACCAATGTGTAAATCAAATCATTTTAAAATAGATGAGATTTTGCATGTTTTTCGAAATAGGAAAGCTTTTTTTAGGACGGATGGAGTAAGGTACAACTATTTGAAATCATCAGATCTTAACTTTAATTTTAAATTTGTTTGCTTGCTCACACTTGACTTGTTTGGAACACCTTTTAACTAGGGGAAAGTACATTAAATATAATTATAACTAGCTTTCTTTTTAAAAAGGATATAACTAGCTTCCTTTGTTCAAATGAGATTATTTAATAGAGGAATTTATTTCAAAGTGGCCCTTTTTTTTGGACGGAAGGATTAGAAGCTATTTTCTTTCAAGTTGAATGTACATTATTATCTGATAAATGGTACTATGTCAGTACCCTGAGTTACTATTATATGCATATATTGGAGGCTATAACAAGACATGGTACTATTCTCAATCTTGAAGTTTCCTATGTTGAGTTGGAAAAGATTCAATATACCATAACAATGAATACACACAGGAACATATGCAATTCTTCAGCAGTTGAAACTAGTATATGTTAAGAGTTTACTTTCAAGCTGCTTAAAGTTCTGGTATAATTTGTTGTGAATCTTGTAATCCTTCCAGGTGCTATGTGCTTCTAATGATGATCACACGGTGGTGGAGCCTCTAATAGCTCCCGAAGGGGCAAACGTCGGGGAATTCGTCTCATTTCAAGGGTACGTGTTAAGCCTCTTTTATTTATTACTTTTTGGGGCCTTAACAATTATGTTCGAGACTGCACTGCTTAATCTTAAGTTGTGATCACTACTTGCCCAGCTGGGCAAATAAATGATCTAGATGCCAATTCCTTTTTTTTTGCTGTACGATTCTACATTTCTACTTTATCTTAGATGAATCCCTGCTTCAATGCACAAAACTATGAGGGTGTCTGTGACTGTTTGAAATCAACTTTTGAGCTTGCACTTTGCCTAAACGCATTTATGTGTGTTTGGCAATTCTGTTTTTGCTTATGGTTTATGGCATGAGATGGGTAAAATATGGTCCAAAAGTGATTTGCACTGAAGTTAGGATTAGATGATTTTCACTTCTAGGTTATGACATTTGCTTTACCAGAAATTCACCACAATCCCAAGCAACCTTTAAATCTTAGTCGGTAATAATCTGAAAACACGTTTGAAATTGTTTTGATGCAGACACGACGGGAAACCAGAGGATGTATTGAACCCTAAGAAGAAGCAGTTCGATAAAATAGCTGTGGTATGTATCTCTCCCCAGTCATTCTGGTTAATCTTTATTTCGAGAAGAATTTCTACACTTTTTTTTATATAAAAAAATACGGAGTATAAAATTATCAGCCAATTCAACCAACAGCTTTCAAGATCCCTTTTGGTAAGACATGAAATGGTTGAAGTGAATGAATCAATTGAAATAATTGAGGTTGTTGAAATGGTAGAATTGGCCAAATCTTGAAGAAAAAAAACATCATTACTCTATTCATTAGTGTCTGGTAAGAAATCTGGGCTATACTCCATATAAGTCAAAAGAGTAGTTACCATTTGCCACCAAAGACTGTTTGGTAGAAAAAANCTTGCTGGACCAAATAGTCTTGAATCGTGCATTGCCACAACATGAAGTCCGCTCTTCCATCAAATAACGGAACTTCAAACTTCAAGGTAGTCATAGTTCCACTCAAGCAGCAATCAACCAATACCAAACAATCCAAATTTGAGGAAACTGGCCTCAAAAATGGATTCAGGACGTCAAAATTAGTCAGAACCAACTTCTCTCCGAAAGTCACCAGCGGGACCCACACAATGACTGGACCTGCTGACGTGGTAATGGGACCCACTGATGACTGGACTCGCTGACGTGGTGCTGACTGGATGATGACGTGGCACTCGGACCCACAAACTGCTGACGTGGCACTCACGGACCCACCTCCGCTGACTGGACCACCACCTCCTCCGCTGAAGTGGCACTCCCTCCTCTTGCTCCTTGCTCTATCTCCTTCCTCCCTAAACTGCAACTCTGTAATTAATAATTCTTTTCTGATGTGGAAGATCAGTCAAAGCTGCAACCACAGAGCATACTAAGAATTATAATTACCAGATCACCCGGGCTCTGCACCTTGGCTATGATACCACTTGTTGGGCCCCCACTGCAAATAAATGGAAAGAAAATAAAAGAGAGCACACAAATTTTTAACGTGGTTCGGCACCTCAAGACCTACTCCACGACCCCCTCTGGGATAAAATCTCACTAGTAATTTTTGCACGGAAAAATTACAAACCCTCTCCAATATTTGACACTCACAACCTAAAATCTAATACACAATTATATAGATTGAAGGATTGTCTTGTGTGATGGAAGCCTATATCTCCTCTTTATTTATAGGCTCCAATCCCTCCTTAATTTTCCTATCACACCGATGTGGGACTTTGAAGTAACACTCAACAACATGAGTTAAATTTTAGGTCTCTCGTTTGACATTAGCGTTAGAAACAGAAACAATTTACATCATTAAAAATTTATGCAAAACACTAAAACTAATAAAAAAGTATTGATCCAAATAAGGTTTTAGGCCATGTTATCTTTAAATGATCTGAATGATTCTGATCTGATTGAAATAAAATCTAATCTGATCTAATCTGAATGTAATTATATTTAAAACTACGTCTGAACTAGTTTAATATTGTCGAGTCTGATTCTAATTAAAATAATAATAAGTAATAAAAATAAACTGGAGAAAACTAACCTTACTCTCTAATTATAGAGCAAAATTCGTTTAGAAAAAAAAAGTAAAAATAAGGCAAAAAAAAGAGAGAGAGAGGCAACGAATGACGTGGCGAAGGAATGCCATGTCATCGAAAAGAACGTGCCAGATCAGTGGGAGAAGCAGGGGGAGCGCGTGCCCATCATAATAGCCACGCCGCAATCGCGTGTCTTCCTCCGTCTCGCCGCATGGCTTCCGAATTATAAAGGCTCCTCACGCGAACCATCAATCGCCTTTACGCGACCGCCATTATATATATAACAGGCGAAGACTCCGATCGGGAAATATTCACCTTCCAGATCTCGTCCCCGTCCGCCGGCAATCACCGCAGTTTATTTATTTCTGAGTATTTTCTTTCTTTCTTTTCCCCCCGACGACGACGATGGCGTGTATGAATCTTCATCCCGGAATCGCGACCAATTCTCATCCGCTCTTTCGTGGTAATCAAGCTACGATTCGACCTAGGCTCGACCCGGTTCGCATGAGCCCGGTATCCAAGAAGAATCGAATCCAACAGCAGCGGGTTTATGCGTCCTGCTCCCCGCCGTGCGACTGCCGCGTCGATTCGCCGGACCGGTTCGGGCAAGTCGCCGTGCAGGGAGAGGCGGGGGAGGAGGGGAACAAGATCGCGGCGGAGAAACTGGACAGGTGGATGCGGGGATCGGTGGCGGAGATCGTGAAGAACTTGAACAGAGCGCCGCTGTTAGTCCACCTGTACTCGGAGGAGGACGGCCGCGGCGGGGAGAAGGCGGAGATGAGAACGGAGAGGGCCGTCGTGGAGGAGTGGCCGGCGGTGAAGGGAGAATGGGAGCGCGGCGAGAGGCCATCCCCGGACGGGCTTATATTTGTGGAGGAGGTCCGACCCGGCGAAGAAGTGGAAGTCGACGAAGAAGAAGAAGAAGAAGAAGAAGAAGAGAGGTGTAATGGCGGAAACGCTGGGGAATGGGGTGGGGCGAACCGGGCGTGGGGGGTGGTGGTGCAGGGGAGAGGGGCAGAGTGTGGGCCGGCGTGTTATCTGTTGAAGACGAGCAGCGTCGGGTCGGGGATGGGGATGGGATCGTTCAGCTGCACCCATTTTTGCCTGGTGAGAGTGAAGAGTTTCAGAGAGAGTGCTTTTCTCCAGTTCAAGAATTGCTGGTTGCTCCAATGATCTTCTTCAATTCACACACATGATTTGATTTTACATTCTTTATTGATGGATTCAACATGTATGTACTGAAGATATGGGAGCAGAGAATCCATCATCCCATCTTGTTTGTGTTGTATTTTTACGTTGTTGTGTTGTTCATCACCTGAGAATATATTTAACCCAAATCCAACCCATTGTTTTGGCCTTGTTTTTCAATTACAAAACATTAATAGTGATGATAAACAGGTCATTTGTTCATCTTTTTGGGAGAGAGAAAAATAGTGGGTAGTTTAGATTATTTTTTTTAAAGAAGGAATATTTGAGCTTGATATTTTATGGCATGGGCCGAGCACAAACTTTATCAGTATATAGGCCTGTATATTTGTGGGTTAGACTCGGGCTTTATGTTAAAACTTGGTGCTTGACCCAAATGAAAATTAATAGTAATTATTATTAACTTTATTGCTATAATTAAAAATAATAGCAATTATATTAAAAATAAGACAAATTTTTATGTGATTTTAAGTTTGATATTTATTGTATTGACTTTAGTGCATTGAAATTATAAGAGAATAATCCTCTTTTTTGTTTCCGCCTAATGGGTCTTTCAAGTTCCATCACATATGTATGTGCTCAACTTGAATTGGTAAGCATTAAATGTCTCACCGTGTATAATAATTCAAATATTATTTATCAATTATTAATATCATGAATTATTTATGGCACGATGTTAAAAAAAGTGTGTACATTCATATAATTGACTATTAGTATTCTCAAGAATGAGAAAAGTATATTAATACGTATTAATGAAATCGTGAATAAGGAAATGATTTTATTTAGAATACATACTCCTTCCGTCTCACTATATTCGTCTACTTTTGACTTTTGAAACTGTTCATCTAAGCACTTTGACTCATCAAATTCTCTCAATGTTTAAGCCTAAATATAGTCATGCGTGATCTTGTTTGATTTGTCTTAACATATAGATTATTAATATATAATTTTTATAATTTTTTAATATACAAATTACAAGATAAAATGGATTAAAGAAGTGTATTGGATGGTGTGCAAAAATGAAAGTGGACAAATATAGTGAGACGGAGGAAGTATAAATTAAAAAAACGAACACGTTACCTTATTACTCCCTCCGTCCATAATTAAAGTTCTCACTTTTCTTTTTTGGATATCCATAATTAAAGTTTATATTTCCTTTTTTGGTAACCTTTTTTTATCAAAAAAACTTAAATACCCTTCTTTATCTTTTACTTTTCTTCTCTCTTTCCTTTTCTTCTCTCCTCTTTTTCTTTCTTATTTCCTTCTCTTCCGTGCTTCTTCTTTCCTTTTCTCTCTTTTCTTGTTCTTCTTTCCTTTTCTCTCTTTTCTTCTTCTTCCACCTTCGGAATTTTCATTTCTTTTCTTTTTTCTTCTTCTTCAGATTTTTCCTTCTTCTTTCCCCCCTCTTTCTGAATTTTCTTTTCTTCATCTTCTTCATTTCCTTCCGATTTTTCTTCTTTTTCTTCTTCTTCTTCTTTTTCTTCTTCTTCCTCTTCTTCCCCCCTTACGATTTGGCATTTCTAATCTTCTTCTTCTACTTCTTGTGCATCAGATCTGGAAAAATCGGATTCAAATCTGTGAATCGAATTCATCTTCAGCGTCGATGAAGAAATTCGATTCAAATCTTTTTCATCTTCTACATCTCCTTCAGAACTCTTCGCAGGGTTTGAGTCGGAAATTCACCGGAATTTCTCACTGGATCGTCGAAATCTCATTGGCCGGAATTTTGCAGGGTTTAAGTCGCCGGAATTTCTCTCCGGACGATAGGATGGGTTGCAAGACTTGGCCAGGAACGGTGGGGGCTGTGGGTAAGGTTGAGTGGTATTTTGGGAAAGTCAATGTAAATTTTAACTTTTATTAAATTCCGTGCCCGGTTAAATCAGGAACTTTAAATGTGGATGGAGTGAGTATTAAATAATAATAATAATGGAAAATCTAATTATCTTTTTAATAGAAAAGTTATTTTAATTCATATCAGGGAAATACACTATTTTTTTAGGGAGAAAACTCACATATAAATATGATTAATCAAAGCCGGAAAAAAAGCAGGAATGACAGATTCCGAGTACATCATTTGAGACTAGGAACAGGCCATGGTAGCCAAAATATGGGCTAGAAAGTTTGAGGAGTGGGGCACAAACGAAACCGAACAATTAGTAAAAGTACGAAGTAACACCTTGCATTCATGAAAAGAGATGCCAATGTAAGTCAGGAAACTAGTAGAAGCCGAACCCAGATAATGACATAGAATAGAGCAATCCGAGAAAAGACACACATAGGATGTGTCCCTAGCTTTCAACCAAACCAACGTTTCCTTGCACGCTAACATTTCAGCCATCAACGGGGACACGACATCAAAGAGAGGACCATTCAAATCTGCCACAAACCTGCCCTCACGAGACAAAAGCACTGCCCCGAACGTTGCCCTGCATGTCCGCTCCTCGAAGCCTGCATCAAACCAGCAGTTAAACTCTAAATCAGACCCCTAGAGTAGGGCTTGGAGCCGGAGGTGTTGCCTCAGATCAGGTCAGGTCCAGAAGGAGGAGCATATAAAAGCACTAGATGACGCAATGCAACAGTAATTTAAACTCTCAAATCACCGAGCTCCTGGCTTGCCAAATTCCAGAAAGAACAGTCGCAACCATCTCCAATTGAGCACCATCCAGCACAGACCAAACTTTCTGCAGCCAACAAGGAAAGTCAAGAGACAAATGAGAAACTACCGGCAGACCACTCTCATGCAACACATATTGAGAATAAACACAAGAAACCAACACAAGAAAAACATTCTCAATAGAATTATCATACAAAGGACAAAATAGATCAAGTTTCACTCTCTTAAGGTACAAGTTCATAACAATTTATTTAAAATACATGATATTTTAAATAAAATGAAAATAAGAAAATGATTTTATTTAGAATACCTATAAATAGGTCTTCCACTCTAAACGGGTTACTCCCTCCGTCCTATAATGTTCTTTTCGGTTCTGTTTACGAAGTTTGACCGACTTTATTTTTAATTTAATTAATTTGATTGTAGGTGTAAAATTAAAAAATAAAATTTATATATTTAAAAACTAAATCAAAAGTTCTACAAAACAAGTGGTGATAAGACTATATTATTTTATCAAATACCTAATGAAAATAGGTAAAGAAAGTGATTAAAGTTTGACCGTGTGAATAGTAAGTGGAAAGAACATTTCAGCACGGAGGGAGTACTTTTTATTTAAACTCCAATGCCAAACATACCCTTAGGATAGAGGATGCAATTTCTTGTCCAAACCACACTGCAAAAAACCACAATTGCGAAATGCCTTCCCCTTTCTCCCCTTCAATTGAAAACATTCAAAATTTAACTGATCCACATAAAGCCTAACCTCCCCCCCCTAAGAAATCTGTGGAATACCCGAAGGCCGTCATCAGCAAACCGGGCACTAATGGAGGACGAACGGGCAATCGGCGACAGTTCTCCCATTATCACCATCACTAGATCCAAACAAAAGGTTCCTATTTTACGTCTATTTTATTTTCCTTCGACTTTCTTGCAGAGGGAGTGATTTATTTGCTCTCCGCGTTTTCAGGCTAAGAGAGGAACTGTGGGTCTTGAAGAAAGATCCGAACTTTATCACAAAACAGTGAAAGTGAGGGATCTTGAACATCCTGGAGGCATGCTTCTATAGTTTTAATGTTCGGATTCCCCTGCTTGGTTGTGTGACTTAGTTTTTCCCTGAATTAGCAGTAATTATTTCATATTTAATTCATAAAATTTTGATATCCGGGTTATGAATAAAGAAATGTTATAGGATTCCCACTCCTCTGATTCAGATTGAGATGATTTATATTGTGCTTATAAAGTGCTGTAGAAAGTGTTATGTTAGGAGATATTACATTTTCTTTTTTTTTTCAGTATTACTAGTTGATTTGATATGTTTGAATTACTACCTCATTTGGCCCCCATTATTATTTGCTCGGACAGAAATAAATGGAAAAGATAACGGCGAAGAAATTGAATGTTCTTCTCAATCTGACAGAGATAGACTGTTTAAGATGTACCGGAGGGAAGTTTCAGGTAGTCATGTGAATATGGGAGTTGACAATGGCTTAGGCCTAAATGCAGATGATGTTTCTAGCTCAGTCAATGCCAACTCTTTTCGTCACCATCAATATCATCAGAACAGTATTGGACAAGCAGCTGCTAGACCAAGGGGTAATAATAATAATAATGTGCAGAAGAGGAAAAATGAGAGGATGAAGAGGAAGATAGAGCTTGCAATGAGAGAACAAGCAGACAGGTTTGCCAAGATTGCAGCCCCTACTGGATTGTTGACGGGGTTGAACCCCGGGATCATCAACCACGTGAGAAACACTAAACAGGTCCATTCCATTATAGAAGCCCTTGTGAAATCTGAAAAGTATGACAATAATTCATCGGTTGAAGCGAAGAGAATGAAGGTTGGCGAAAGAAAGGATATTGAGAAGGGGACGACACTGAATGCTTTGTCAGCAGGAAGGCATATTATTGGATATTCATCAGTGACACCGTCTAGTGGGCGCGAGCTTGAGGGCAGGAATGGTAATTTGTGTATGATTGGGAAAAGGATGATATATCCCTCAAACTACAACAACACAGACTGCTGTAATAACACAAATGTCATCATATCGTCTAATGTTGGACCGACAAACTTAAATGATGTTACTGCACTATCCATTAATGGTTGGTTTTCAACACCTTATGTCTTTTTCCATTTTGTGTCATTCAGTACAAATATAAGGCATTGCAGGGTGAAATAGGGTGAAATTGTTGATTGTGGTGATTGTACTGATATTGGGCTAGGAATAGATGAAAAGTTCAATAATCTAAAAGTATATTTTTAAAATTAAAAATTCAAGAACTACTAACATCTACAAAATAATGATGGAAATTATATATATTTCATTTTTGTTGTTCCAGCCAAAGATACAACCTTTGTAGTGTTTTTTTTTGAGTTTATGGTTCCATTAATGGGCTTGATAAGTTAAAAAAATGGGTGACTAATATCAATCCATGAGATATGCCAGGATTCATGCGTCTCAGTTTGTGAACTTCATCAACTAATCACACTTAATATTTATTGCTTTCATTTCAGCTGCTAAAATTGCTGCGCAATGGTTGGAATTGCTTAATCAGGACACAAGATGTCGTCTTGCTGGTATGATCCCACACTATACTCTCTTAGTGGATGGAAAGAAAGTTTGTTATTACTACTTTGCTTACTTTCTTTAAAACTTTCAGCGCTGAGAAGCAGTAGAAAGAGAGTACGAGACACAATTCAGATCGATTTTCGTTGCTTAATCTCACGGGAATTCTCTTGTAATGATAATAATAATAATGATAATCCAGAACAAGATTCCAGGGGCTGTGAGAAAGCAGCTACTGTAAATGCGCATCATGCTAGATGGAGTGCATTGTTTTATCAACTTGATGAATCTCTATCTGAAGAAGAGTCTCAACTGGTGAGCCGATTTGATAGCACATTAAATTTATAGTTTGCTCTTTCTTGGGTACTCCTTTGCACAACATAGTTTGCTCTTTCTTGATTTTTTTGTTGTGTGCACACATGGATGCACCTTGGAAAACACACGGGAAAAAGAAATAGGACTAATTTTCTTTGAAAAAACAATCATGTATCATATGTTTAGATTTCTTTTTTTAAAAACAATCATCTATCATATAGCTTGCTTGCTCCTTGGTTTTTTGTGTGCGCACATGTGGTCTTACCTTGAAGAACACACAGGAAAATGAGATATGACTAATTTTCTTTTTAAAAAAAGCAGTTATCCATCATATGTTTACATATCTTGGTCTCTATATAATTGAAATATATAAATAGAGTTGGAACAAATATCTAAAAATAAATTTATTGAATCATTTGCTTCTTAGTCTATTTTCTCACTTCATATTTTTCGTATCTTTAAAGTCTCCCCGCGAATGAATTTTCAGGTAAGTTGGCACAAACAAGTACAGGAAATGCAGATGCGGTGCGAGCGTGGCCTTATCAAATACAGTAAGGCGCCTTGCGGTTCGCCTCAACTTGTCGCACTGTGTAATGATCCTGAGAGGGATTTAGCGGTTAGAGCAGCCGCAGCTTCCATTTATTCGACATGCAATTTCCTGTCTTCAATGGAGAATCAAAATCAAGTTTGATGTCTGGTTTGCAAGATGGGATGATGATGTTTCTTGGCAATCTGGGATAACTGAGGATGTCAGATATAGATTACCTTATTTGACTGTATAATTGGATGAGAAGATGTCAGATATAGATTACCTTATTTGACTGTATAATTGGATGAGAAGAATGTGACATTAACTGTATAAATAAATGGATTAGAGGTTTTCCTCTGTAAAAATGCCTTTAACATCATCATTTGTTTCTCTATATTTTTAGCCTTTGCATAAAAGTTCAACTCTATCCTTGTTGGGCTTTGATCTTATATTGGTATTTGAAGAGCCTTTTGTGCCAAGTGGGCAAAATTAACACTTTGAAGTCGTTGTCAACAATATGTCAAATAAAGAGTGAGATCCGTTCTTGGTGCGCGTCAAGATTTCATGTTACGCATGATTATCCACCTTCATTGTTGTCAGTAGTCAAATTCGGACATTGCCCATTTTGAACCCCCTGCCATCTAAGTTATGCCCGTGAATGATTTCATGCCTGAAAGACGTAATTCAAGTGGGCAATATGGGTGCATAGAGGTGACGTGAATGGGCTCGACTCTTAATGAAAGTAACATATGACGTTTATGGTTAACATAAGGTCTTTGTTTAGACCATGGATATATCCAGTTTGTCCAGGATATGTTCATCTTTTTTATTCTATCCGTATCAAAAAGAAAATTACACTTTAATATTTACAAATTATAAGAACTTCATTTTATTTCTACATTTTCATTGATTATTTGATAAAATAAAATATTATAGTTACTTCTACTCATGTTGAACTTTTGACGTAATTTTTTAATATGTAAATTTTATTTTTTATAAATACGCCAATATTTAAATAAAATAAATTTAAAAGAAATTGAAATTTTATTTTATTTTACGTAAATATGACATTCTTTTTGTTACGGAGAGAGAATATTTTTCTTTTTGAAAATATTTAGTAATTTTTTTAATGGAATGATTTCTTGATTTGGCCCAAACAATTCATTTGAGCCCCTACTGCAATTCCCCGCGATTTGGCCCAAGCTCCAAAACCCTTTTTGAGAGATTTCTAATTTCTTCGTCTGCTTCACTCTGCAACTTTTAACTAGACGAAGCGAAATCGCGAGGAGAAGTGAGTCGAGCACGTTACAATGGCGTCAAATCGCAAACACAAACTTGTAACGGCTCTCTGCAAAGAACTATCAATTGATCCAGTAATTTTCTTACTTGCAATTTCTCACAATTCATTCATTAACAAATTTGAACACCTTTTGATCGGTTTCTTCGAATGTTTGCAATCTGCAGAATCAATTTTTAGGCAATCTGGAGAGGGATACGAAGAGCTTGTGTATAGATATCACCAGTTCATCCCCACAAGGTGCTGCCTTGGCAAAGGACAGTGAGGTAAATGTAGCCAATTTGACATTTCCTGGTAGTTTAGGAAGTTGCTTTCCACTATTTTCACCGTCAGAGTTTGCTATCTCTTTGCAGTTCATGAGGTGGGTGGAGTTTGCTGACAAATTCCCGGAGGATTCAGAGCTGTGCTTTAAAGCTCTAGGTGATTTGAATGAAGAATTGGTTAAGATATCTGTTCTACTAGGCAAAGGGTTTACACATTCAGCTGCAGATGTCATTGTCTTTTCCATTGTCCACCCGCATGTGGTAGGCATTCTCTTTTCTGCCTTCGGAGTTATCAATTATCATCATACTTAATAATGTGATTGCTAGACATTATCTAGAGGGTTTGATTATGTAAATGCATCAATGTATCAAGGGTCTAACGAATTTTGGATTATATAAGGTTGATGTTGTCTTTATGTCAAACTTGGGTTTTCTCTCATTTTTCAGCTATAATAGCAGTTTTTAATTAGAACTTTTCTTCTTATAGCTCATTTTCAATATATCAGTATATCACTGTAATAGCATTAGTTAGAGGTGTAAGTCTACAGAAATTTAAAGTATCCTTTACTCTGGGGCATGTAAATTGTGTGTTACTGTTATTTATATTCTTCATTTGCAATAGCAATACGTCAATACCAGAATTTGATATTTTATTTTAAATTACAAAACTTAGAATTGGTAACTTGGTGTATTTAGTACTAGCAGTATGTATAATAAGTCTTTCTGGTGTTCTTCTTTTCAGATTGGCCTTTCTAAAGAGGATCAAGAAAAATTACCACACTTGCTAAGATGGATGGATTACATTCAGGTATATTCTGGCCCTTCTCTTTCCAAAAGAGTTACATTTTTTAGTATTTTACCATGGCGAGGCATAGTCCCCAAAATTGGGAACTCTTTTTAGTGCATTGTTCAGTACAATGTAAAGCTCACATGCACCTTTTCTTTTACTCCTTCCTGTGTAGAATAAGGCAGATGCAGCTAGCCTATTCGAAAGCATCAAATTTGATAAGGTGGAATTTATCCATCCTGTGAGTGAACTCTCTTACTCTCATCTGCTCTGGATTTTTCTTTGTGAAAGCTGTCTCTCTGCAATTTTCTGTTATGGAAACCTTAATATCCACCCCACGTGAATGGTTCAAAGCTGAATGATGGAACATGGGAATTGTGATGTATATCAAGCCTTTGAATATATCAGATTGAAGTACTGGATTGTCTCTAATCATGGAATACTTTGTTTAAATTATTTTTCAGGAAGTTAAAATGTCTAAAGGAGAAGTTGGCTCAAACATTAAAAATCCCGAGCCAGGGAAGAAAGAGGGTGGTAGTTCAGGCGATGTAAAATTAAAGAAGCCCTCTGATTCGGTAGCTTTTAATCATATCTTTCAGTTTAGTGTCACTTTGTCATCGTTATACGGTGGTTAAAATCCTTGTATGAATATAATTTCTGGTAGTATTCTGTGACATTCTATACCAAATGAGTACGTGGAAGAATGGTGTTTTTTTTGTGATTGCAGCTGTAGTAACAAATTTTGGTGATTGAATCTAAAAACGTTTTTTTAAATCATGCTTCAGGAAGTTAAAATTTTGAAGGGAGAAGGTGGCTCTAATGCAAAAGCTCCCAAGCCAGGGAAGAAAGAGCATGGTAATTTAGAAGATGTAAAGTCGAAGGAACATGCTGAATTGGTATACTCTGTATTTTTTTAACAGTGTATTATTTGAATTTCTTGTTGTATCCGTGTTATTCTATACGGCTACACTTAAAGAATATGCAGAAATAATAAGGGCTAGCCCAGGTGCGGAAAATATTTAATATATTTAGTTATACTTCAGCTCTAATTGAACTTGTGTTGCTTCCTTGAAACTGACATTCCTGTTCATTGTCTGTTAAATATTGTAGAAAAAAGTTACCGGTGATAATGACAAGAAGAACACGTCCGTAAAAGAAGTGGATGAAAAGGATAAAGACATAAGTGTAAGTTTGCTTAAAATTCAGATTGGTCATATTCGTAAAGCATGGAAGCATCCATCTGCTGACAGGTATAGTTTTCATCTTAAACCTTCTCTTTTGTTGAATTTAAATTCAAAAAATTACTCAAGCTATTTTTGCCCTTCTCCTTTATTCCTTTTGTATGTCTGATGGTCTGGGTGGAACCTGAAAAGCTTTGTCCCGTTTCCTTTTGGGTCCGATTGTCCGGTTAGAATGTGGAAAAGGCTCGGGAGAGAACATAGAAAGGAAATTTTGAAGGAAAGATACTTAGGGGAAAAATAAAAGTAGTTCCGTCTCAATAAGTCAATATTGTTTATTTATTTATTTAGATGAAATCAACAAAAACCTCGCAACTCTTAAGGTTTACGAGTGGGGGCTGGTTTGGGTTGGTGTACACAAACTCTACTACTACAAAAGAATGTATAGATGCTGTTTTCAAAAGACTGACCGGCTCAAGGAAACTCGTTTTATACTTTAGTTATATATTTCTATTATATAAAGTCTAGGAGTCCTTAAATTTGTGTAAAATCTTGAAACTTCATAACCAAATTTGATTTTCTTATTTTCCATTTCAATACCATACATTTAAGAGCCATCTTCCTGATTTGATACATAGCCGTTATATTAACTGGGAAGCATTTGAGCACACATCTATGGTCACATTTTTTTGTTCAAATAACCGTAATTCAGCACAATACTCATTTGGGTTGTTTTTCTTTTATTTACTCGTGCAGTTTACTAGTTGAGGAGATAGATGTTGGAGAAGCTAAATGTAGACAAGTGGTCAGTGGACTGGCAAAGTATTTCACTCCAGAAGAGTTAACTGTATGCTTTTTTAATGATTCTTCAGGAATAATATACTGATCTCTGTCCATTATTTCTTAGATGCAGTGTTCATTAATCTTTTTTCTAATTGTCTTGTTGCAGAATCGCCGAATTGTGCTTATCACAAATATGAAACCATCCAAGCTTAGAGATGTTGTATCTGAGGGAATGGTAAACTTAAAGCATCATATTTTTGTTAACATCTTTGCGAAATTATTTTGTCCAAAATATCCAAATAGATGGGGTTTATTACTTAAATAGTTCCATCTGAAAATGAACTGGTTTTTCGCTAAGGTCCAAATTTTTTACTTCAAGTACTCTAGACTTCTGATAACTTTTGTTTGCGTGTGCTTTTTCATTAGTCATTTGATAAAATAAAATATTTTTGTCACCATTTGTCTTGTAGAACTTTTGATGTAATTTTTAAATACATAAGTTATACTTTTTGTTTCTATACCAATGTGTAAATAAAATCATTTTAAAATAGATGAGATTTTGCAAGTTGTGCGAAATAGGAAAAGTTTTTTAGGACGGATGGAGTAAGGTACAAGTACAACTATTTGAAATAAACAGATCTTAACTATAACTTTAAAATTGTTTGCTTGCTCACACTTGACTTGTTTGGAACACCTTTTAACTAGGGAAAAGTACATTAAATATAATTATAACTAGCTTCCTTTTAGAAAAAGGATATAACTAGCTTCCTTTGTTCAAATGAGATTATTTAATAGAGAAATTTATTTCAAAGTGGCCCTTTTTTTGGACGGAAGGATTATAAGCTATTTTCTTTCAAGTTGAATGTACATTATTATCTGATAAATGGTACTATGTCAGTATCCTGAGTTACTATTATATGCATATATTGGAGGCTATAACAAGACATGGTACTATTCTCAATCTTGAAGTTTCCTATGTTGAGTTGGAAAAGATTCAATATACCATAACTATGAATACACACAGGAACATATGCAATTCTTCAGCAGTTGAAACGAGTATATGTTAAGAGTTTACTTTCAAGCTGCTTAAAGTTCTGGTATAATTTGTTGTGAATCTTGTAATCCTTCCAGGTGCTATGTGCTTCTAATGATGATCACACGGTGGTGGAGCCTCTAATAGCTCCCGAAGGGGCAAACATCGGGGAATTCGTCTCATTTCAAGGGTACGTGTTAAGCCACTTTTATTTATTACTTTTTGGGGCCTTAACAATTATGTTCAAGACTGCACTGCTTAATCTTAAGTTGTGATCACTAGCCCAGCTGGGCAAATAAATGATCTAGATGCCAATTCCTTTTTTTGCTGTACGATTCTATATTTCTACTTTATCTTAGATGAATCCCTGCTTCAATGCACAAAACTATGAGGGTGTCTGTGACTGTTTGGAATCAACTTTTGAGCTTGCAATTTGCCTAAACACATTTATGTGTGTTTGGCAATTCTGTTTTTTGCTTATGGTTTATGGCATGAGATGGGTATAATATGGTCCAAAAGTGATTTGCACCGAAGTTAGGATTAGATGATTTTCACTTCTAGGTTATGACATTTGCTTTACCAGAAACTCACCACAATCCCAAGCAACCTTTATATCATAGTCGGGAATAATCTCAAAACACGTTTCAAATTGTTTTGATGCAGACACGACGGAAAACCAGAGGATGTATTGAACCCTAAGAAGAAACAGTTCGATAAAATAGCTGTGGTATGTATCCCGGTCATCCACTTCTTTTTTTTTTAAAAAAAATATGGAGTATAAAATTATCAGCCAATTCAACCAATGGTTTCAAGATCCTGTTTGGTGAGACTTGAAATGGTTGAAGTGAATGAATGTATTGAAATGATTGAGGTTGTTGAAATGGTTGAATTGGCCAAATCTTGAAAGAAGAAAAAACATCATTAACCAATTCATTAGTGTCTGGTAAGAAATCTGGGCTGTTACTCCATATATAATTCAAAAGAGTAGTTAGTTACCATTTGCCATCATATCCGAATAAGCCAAAGAATAGTGCCCTAAACAAACAAGGCTTCTTCTTTTAGATTTTTTTGGGGAGGAATCAGTATTTTTTTTTTATTTAAAAAAATGAGAATCACGTGGGGGGGTGGGTTTGATATGAAAATATGTTTGAATGAATGCAGAATTTGTATACTGATGAAAAAGGGGTGGCGACATTCAAGGGCGTCCCTTTCACCACCTCTGCCGGCCCATGCACTTCTTCCCTTCCCAATGCCTCCATCAAGTAACCCCCCCCCCTTTTTTTTTTGCTGCCAAAATTTAACTTTTTGAAAGGACCAGATTATTATTATTATTATTATTATTATTATTATTATTATTATTATTATTATTATTATTATTATTATTATTATTATTATTATTCATACGAGTATATTTTGTTTATCATGAGCCCGGCTCTTTTGAAAATCCTTCGGTTTTTTGTCTGATTCCGAAATGGTGTCTACCTTCGAACTCCACAAACCAGTCCTTTATTATATTCTATAGTTATAATGTTTGTTATTATTTTGAAGTACTTTTGTTCAATTTAAATTGTTTGTTTTAGTTTACAATGTTTGATTTACAAGATGTGATACGATTGTCTTGTTTTATCGAATTAGTATCGAAAATGTGGAAAGAAAGTGATAAAAATTTAATTTTGTGAGTATAAGTAATACGTAGTAGTACAAAATTATATTAATGTATTAATTTCTTTAATTATTGACTAGTACATTTCTCTCTCTCTCTCTCTCTCTCTTGTTAAAAGGTTTAATTTTTGCGGAGCAAGAAAAACATTATAGTAAAAAATAAAAAATTTATGGTTATAAATTATTTAAAGGAGAGGAGATTTGAGAGCAATTCATCCTTTTCTTTAAAAGGAAAAGATACTGTTCGCAAAATTCAAATTTTTTCCACAATTTTTTTTATTTTTTATATATAAATTTTGTAAAAGTCAAAGATAGAAATTTATTTAGGGCGAGAAGTCTTTTTGTTTTTGGAGGGAGAGTTTTAAAACGTGAGATGCGTGGGTTTTTGGAAAGCAATCCCAAAGATTAATTCCCGTATCTCCACAAAATCGAATCTGATTTCCTTACCCATTTGAGTTTCGGACTTTTGGACTCTATTTTCTTATTCATTTCTGTTCTAGAAATAGACTGACACCTCATTGTTGTGATGTAATTTAAATTTAATTTATTTGAAAATTAATGTAAAATCTAAAATTAAATTTATATATTTAAAAATACATAAGATGTTATATTATAAGTATTATTTTATCAAATTAATAATAAAATAGATTAAAAATGAATAAAATTTGATTTTGTAAACAGAGAACGAAAAATTTATGTTGAATAGAGGTAATACTATACTACAGAATCCAAATCTTGCCCACCTTTTCCCACCTTAATTACGTGATTATGAATTAATATGTGACCGCTGGCTGATGAAATACTGTTTCTACCTATTTTATTATGAGTACTAAATAAATCTTCTACTCCATTACTTTTTAAAAAAATAACCAAGAAGTTTATAACTTAAGAGTTTATAATTAACTTCTTAAGTGTCATTTGAATTAACTAGTTGGCCAAAGAAATTTAATTTTCAATTTTTGAAGACTAAAACTAATGGGTTTGGCATATGACGCAAAAACAAAAAGGGAAAAAAGAATTAAGTCGAGTAAAATATAAAAAATGTATCAAAATAGAAGTTCAATGTTTTTGTTTTCAAAATAAGATTTAAAGTGTATATGCAATATCAATCATGCCAATATATAATACAAAAAATAATTATGAAATATCCATATACAATATTACATTGCTACTATATAAACTTGTATTTATAGTATAAAAAATAGATTTTTTTTTCTTTTGGTACTTTTTCTATATTTTACTACTCCCTTTGTCCCATTTTAAATTGTCTGTTTGCCTTTTTTCTCCGTCCCAAAATAAGTTGCATGTTACTTGTTATCGTAAACTTTTAAAAGTAAAATACCTAAACTACCCCTAAAATAAGTCACTCTTCTCCACCTTATCTTTTCATTCATCGTCATCCCTCCTAAAAAGCGATGACAATTTCAAAAAATCAATTCTATTTTTCTCTTCTTTAAATATGACCAAAAATCAAAACAGACGATTTAAAACGGGACAGACGGAGTATTATTTACGAGTTACGACGATTTCTTAAACAAAAAAGTCTGTCTGTCTAGCTCAATTTATTTCCCCGGTTCCATCCAACTCTATGAAACAAATCCTATTTTAGAAAAACGTGATTTTAAAAGTTCACTGATTTTGTCCCAATTTACTTTGTAAAGGTCAAGCTTCATAAATTTTGATCTAATGTTTTAAGTGAATTACTCCGAACAATTAATGATAACATTATTTTAATGTAAAATTTGCACTAAATAAAACTAAAGCATAAATTATTTTTTAATGTAGGACTTAAACTTTTTTTATTCCCTAAAGAGTACTTAATAATGTTTAGTGAGAGAAATAATGTCTAGTGATGATGAACATTAACTTAAATAATAACTAATTTAAATAATAACTAATGGATAATGATCAATGGTCTTCTTACGTTAAGAAATAAAATCATATAGCATTATATTGAGAAAAAGTCATTACATTTACATCAAAATACTACAAATACATTTATGGACACTGTTTTCAAAATCTTTCTCTTGTTTTGCATGCATAATCAGATTTGTCTTTATGAACTCCCTATTCCGAAATACATAATACACTTTTTTTTATTAATTTGTTTCAAAATAAAAACTTTGTTTCTTTTTCAAGGACTATGCGATAATGTTTGCGGAGTATTTTTCTCTAAAATTATATCAAATCATACAGATTTTTAAACCACATGTTCAGTTAAAAAGCTAAAATAAACTTTTTTTTGGAGAAAGAAAAGTGTAAATTTCTAAAACAATCCTTTTTAATAAAGTGTTTTTTCAAATTTGTCATCAAAAGAAAATACTTCATATCTTATTAGAAAAGACCGTTTTGTAAATTCACTCAAAAGAAAATACTCCATATTTTTTTTGCAAACAAAATATTCCATAGAATACTGTATCACTCAAAACAAATTAATAAGCTGTTCTAGAACCACTGGACTTTTTTCTTAGAGGGACTTTAAAGTTTTAAAATTGACTACAAAATAAAACCAGATCTCATTGAAGAGAGTGCATGCGCATTTCATTTTCTATGCCAAATGTCTAATCCACAACAACCTTGGAAAAATTATTTTCCATTTGTATTAGTGTTTTGAATAATTTATAGTGTAGATTAATTTTAAATTATTAATGTTAAATTCTATCATTTGATATTACGGAGTATATTTTAAAATGTTAAAATTTAATGTTGAAAGTATTGTCAAACAAGGATAAAACGCTCCTCACTTCCTTTCTCCAACGTTGAAAAAAAAGTTACACTTTATTTAAAAAAATTAAATAATGAATATACATATGTAGATCTCAAACTTATATACGTAAATTAGGCTCGCAGTTAGAAAATAGGATCTGTCAGATACTTGATGGGTCATATAACAAAGATGATTTGAATAACATATATAGGAGAAATGGAAGAAAGAGACTAATCAAGTACTCCCTCCGTCCACCATAGATCTTCCCAATAGCCCTTTTTCTTTGTCCACAATAGATCTTCTCATTTCACTTTTTAACAATTAAAATACCACAACTATCCCCACTTACTTTATTTATTACACCTCACCCACCTCATTTAATACACTCCACCCATTTTCATTAAGGGTATTATGGTAAACTTTCACCTTTTTTCAACTCTCCTTAAAAACCACCAAAAGTCAAAATGAAAACCACTTAGGGGGCCGGAGGGAGTACATCACAAAATGGGATTGGTCATGACGTTCGTGACCGGTCATATTAAACAACATGACCTCAATTCGTCCATGAGAGAGTTTCGTGAGTTGAGAATTGCTCCTCTTCTACGAATGCCCATTCAATGTTGAGAAGCAAGGCTGACATAACGATCTCAATCAGGTGGGGCCATCGCCTTGAGGCATAGCCGCACATGTGACCAAGGTGACTCACCCGTTGACCACAAAAATTAAGTGAACAGTAACAGTATTTTGGCATTACTCTTGATTAATGGTAGCCTAATCATATAAATTTATTACGAGTAGTTAACAATGATTTATACTCTATTTTCTCACTTGTCAATGAGTAAACAATGTCAATCACTCCATTCTATAAATAGAATGTTATATTGCGAGAATATAGATTCAATTTTAGTGACACAAAAACTAGTACAATCTTGAAATAGAGTAAGAAATAATGTTTGTAAATGAGATATTTCCCGACTTCAGTACTTAGTTGTGTTTTATACTTATATTTATCGTTTTTGTCTAATAGACTTTCCCCGGCCGGTCAAATAATTCTTGCTCGGCATGTAGGTCCTTATCAGTTCTATCCGGTTAAATTTACACAATCATACGTAAGTTTTACTTTTTTTAATTATATATATATATATATATATATATATATATATATATATATATATATATATATATATATATATATATATATATATATAGGGGTGGATATGGTTGTAGGATCGAGAGCAAGATGCATGGAATGAAGAAAAAAGAAATTGGAAAAAAAGAAAAAGATCTTTGAACAAATTGAATCGAATCATATCAACCACCCCTCAACAAGTAGGTTGATCTTCCCAATTTCTAATTGATTTCTTTCCCATTTCAAATTTCCTTATAAAACCAATATATACCTCCCTCCTCCCGAATCCCACTACGTGTAGTTTCTTTCTGGCCGGCCGGGTGTGGAAAACAGAAATTAATGGCGGCGGCGGCGGCTGCAGCTTCATATCCGAAGAACAATGGCGGCGGTTGGGCGGCAGAGAGGGCGGAAGAAGACGATGGGTCTTATTCGTCGCCGCCGCATGTGCTGGCTGTTGACGACAATCTCGTTGACCGCAAGATTGTTGAAAGACTGCTCAAAAGCTCTTCTTGTAAAGGTATATGTAAATCCATTTTTAAAGAAAATTACCCATCCAATAAAAATTATACTTTCGATTACAAACATTTTAAAAAAAAATAAAAGACTGGGTTTTTTTAATATTAATGTGACGAAAAAACTTACAAACAAATAAAGAATGAATGTGTAGTATAAGGCAGTGTTTGGCTTTGTGTTCAGTGACAACAGCAGAGAATGGTTTGAGGGCCTTGGAGTATTTGGGTTTGGGAGATGATCCAAACAACACCCCAAACATCAATGTCAGTCTTCTTGAACCTCACATCAATTCAAATGAAACCCCTTTGTAGTTTGAACTCCATTTTCTTGATCACAAACATTAAATCTCCAATCCCATTTATTATATTTCTGCAGGGATCAAAGGTGAATATGATCATCACAGACTACTGCATGCCAGAAATGACAGGCTATGAGCTGCTCAAGAAAATCAAGGTGCCATTTATTTATGAACTGTCCATGATTTTTCCCCCCTTTTGATTGAGCACAATATTACTATATAATGGACATTATAAATGATGAAATTTGTGTTGAAACCAGGAATCATCAAACATGAGACACATCCCTGTTGTCATAATGTCATCTGAAAACATACCCACTCGGATCAACCAGTGAGTTTAACCTTAATAACTGCAAAACAATCTTTGAAGTAGTTTGATTCCCAGATTTTTTTTCTTAATGGATGAAATAATGCTTATAATTAACCAGAAAAAAAACATGGGTGAATGATACAATTGCAGATGCATGGAGGAAGGAGCTCAGATGTTTATGCTAAAACCGTTGAAACAGGCAGACGTTAAGAGACTATTAGGAGGCCAGTTGGCGCAATAATAATATGATTGTCAAACATCAAATATTACATTGTACCTGATAAACTATGTTTATCATATGTTGTAATCTTAGTTAGCAATCATTCTTTGAGTTTGCTAAGAATGAACATTCATATGAAATAGGTGGTCTGGTTTCTCTTTGAAATTTCTAACTTTCATTCAATCTTTTCACAAGTTCCTTCTATGAAATTTCTCTCTTTTTTTTACGGTTTGTTTAGATTAATTGTAGGGTTCGTTATTTTAAACTTTATATTCCAGTTATTCAAACTCCACGTTCGATTCTTCAATACATCTGATAATTATTTCAAACGGGTAATAATGTGCTAAAGATAGAGAAATGATCAGATTCAACAGAACCATATATGTCTACCGGAAATGACTAATAGTGGTGGTGGTGGTGGTGGTGGGGATGCTCGTCGCAACCAAAACAGCGGCAGAAAGGATAAAAAGCGAAAAAGAGGCACCTCCGGAAGGCGGATAGGAAAGAGGCGATCATCAAGCAGGGGCAGCAACAGCAGGCCAGTAATGGGTCGTCGTATGGACCGCTCCCTTCACGGTGGTGGTGGTGGTGGTGGCGGCGGCTCATCTTCTTCTTCCTCGACCTAATGTTCAAAAAACCTGTTTTTATTTGAGATTCTTGAAATACGAGAAATCTGCCCCAATATGAATACAGCGAGCATCAATGAGAAGAGAAGCTGGTTGTGAGCTTACCTTGTTAGGATCTTGAATCCCGGCAGATCTGGATTGGAGGGAGGAGGATAAAGAAAGGGGACGGCGGCGACGCGGCGGTAGTTGGGGAGTTCGTTAGGCGGAAATGCCCACAGTTGTGTTAAATAACCATAACCCCACCATTTTTACATCACCATTCACAGCGGCAAGAACCTCGTGCTATTAGATATTTTGGGCCAATGTCAAAATCATAACTATTGGGCCTGAAGTTTTTATTCCGGTCTGCTGTTTCTTTAACAAAAACATGATGATGATATGCATCTCCGGCCATTCATCTCCCGGAGATTCTCAACTGTGAAGCAAACCGATTCCCCGTCGAATCTCAACTCCTATATAAGAGAATTGGTTCAAAAAGGCCGTCTTTTTGAAGCTCTGCAATGCTATTCCAGAGAGCCTTCCTCAGCTTCCAGACTCGCCTTCCCGGCAGTCCTCAAAGCATGCGCTTCACTGCTCAGCCTCGGCACGGGAAGAGCCGTCCACGCCACGGTATTCGCGATGGGTTTTCAGTTCGACCCTTACATCGCCGCTTCTCTTGTCAACATGTATGTGAAATGCGGGTCAATCCGCGATGCAGAGCAGGTGTTTGATAATATTCCCAAGTCGGGAGCTTTGAGCCAAGACGTGACTTTGTGGAACGCCATGATTGATGGGTACTTCAAGAATGGGTTCCGAGGGGAGTGTTTGGCTCAGTTTCGCCAAATGCAGGCTTTGGGGATCAATCCTGACGGATATACCCTCAGTATCCTTCTTGGAGTATCGTCTCGGTTTTCCACGGCGAAGGAAATTCACGGATATGCAATTCGGAGTTCGTTTGAGGGAGACCCTTTCATAGTCACAGCACTGGTTGATATGTACGCCAATTGTGGCAGGGCTGTATATGCTTGGCGCTTGTTTGAAAGCCAAGAATGTAAGAACAAGAACAATGTTGTTATATGGAATGCAATGATGAACGGGTTTTGTAAAACTGGGTTTTGGAGCAGGAGCTTGGAATTGTATTCCTTAATTAGGGGAAGAAACCAAAGAATCATGCCAAGTATGTACTGCATTGCATTAACAGCCTGTTGTGATGGTGAAGATTTTGAAATGGGCAGGCAGGTCCATACCGATATTGTCAAGACGGGGGTTGACTATGATCAATATGTGCATACCTCTCTATTAACCATGTATGCAAAGTGTGGATCGGTTGGGGATGCAGAGAAAGTTTTCAATGATGTAGTCGTAAAGGGGATTGAAACGTGGAATGCTATGGTTTCTGCATATGTAGGTAACGGGTGGGTTAAAGAGTCTTTTATCATTTACAACCAAATGAAAGCAAAGCCAGTTTCTCCCGATTCTTTCACGATATCAAACATTTTAACCTCGTGTGGTATAGGTGGTTTTCATGATTTTGGCACATCAATTCATGCCGAATTGATCAAAAGACCGGTGCAGACTAAACTTGAAGTCCAAAGTGCACTGATGACCATGTACTTAAGATGTTGTAAAGTGGAGGATGCCATTAAGGTTTTCAATAGAATGGAGGAAAAGGATGTGGTTGCCTGGGGTTCCATGATGTCTGGTTTTTACCAAAATAAAAAGTATAAAGAGTCAGTTGGTTTATATAAACAAATGCTGAACTCTGAAGTGAAGCCAGACTCAAATATGCTGTCAATTGCCATAAATGCCACCAGTGTGGGAATAGAGAGTATAGAATTAGGCAGCTCTTTCTTTGGGGTCGCCATCAAGCACGGGCTGGAATCCGATGCTTTTGTGGGTAGTTCTTTGATGGATCTTTTTTCCAAATCGGGTCAACCCGAAATGGCCAAAACCATATTTTTTGGAATTTCCAATAAGAACTTGGTGGTTTGGAACTCCTTGATTTCGTGTTATTCGCGAAACAGCCACCCGGATGCATCTGTCCGTGTTCTTCCCCAAATTGTTCAGTACGGGTTAATCCCAGATGCCATTTCGGTTACTAATGCACTTGTTGCAGTCTCATCATTAGCAGTGTTACTCAAAGGAAAGGCTCTCCATGGTTACCTAATTAGATATCAGATTCCAGTAGACAATCAAGTGGAAAATTCACTGATTGATATGTACATCAAAAGTGGATGCTTGAAGTATGCAGAGCACATATTTAATAGTAATAACACGTCGAAAAGAAACTCGATCACATGGAACTCAATGATTTCCGGTTATGGGTCCCACGGCGAATGCTTCAGAGCTATAAGCTTGTTCAACGAAATGAGAAGATCAAGAATCACACCAGATGATGTAACCTTCCTTTCCTTAATCTCTGCTTGCAACCATTCCGGGCTGGTCGAAGAAGGTTTGGAACTGTTTCAGTTAATGAGAGAGTATAGAGTTGAACCACAAACTGATCATTATGTGAATATTGTCGACATGCTGGGTCGCACCGGGCGGTTGGATGAGGCCCACAGGTTCATACAGAAAATGCCCGTGGAACCCGACCCGAGCCTATGGCTTTGTTTGTTATCCGCTTGTCGAGTCCATCGCAACTTTGAGCTTGGGGAGTTGGCTGCCCAGAACCTGCTGAAGATTGAAGCAGGAAGGGGGGGCAATTATGTCCAAGTGTTGAATCTGTATGTGGAAGGTGGGATGAGAGAGAAGGCGGCGGATTTGAGGGCCGAGATGAAGCAGAAAGGGTTGAAGAAGACCGGCGGGTGCAGTTGGATTGAGGTGAAAGATAGGACTGAGATTTTCTTCTCAGGTGATTCCTCCTCCCATAGGACAGTTGAGGTCTATCAAACTCTTCACAGTCTCATAAGTGTTATGAAAATGGAGGAAAAAGGTGATTACCATGAAAGTTGCTGACACAATATGATGCTGTGTTTAATTTGATGAGTGTTCCATTCTTTTTTTACAATTGTATTGTGTTTAGTTCACTGTTCTCATTTATACACAATTCTAAATAATCAAATATATTAACTTCATATTTCTCAACTGTTCAATCTGGTCATTAGTGACCTGGGAAGGAAACTACCATGAAAGAAGTTACCAAATTCTAACAAAATCAGGTAAGAGATTGTGTCTCCATAAGAAACCAATATTTTTTTCTTACATCAAATAAATTTCATTGGACGATCATACATTCAGTGTTTGGAACGTGTCACGTGTGATATTCCAATATCTATAAACACAATCTGGTTCATAACAAAGCTTTTCACACATTATAGTATGCTAAAATTTTCTTTGTATATATCAGCTGAGATCAAATATGAACTTCGCATGTTATGAAAGGCGAAGAAGATGATGCCATTTCTGCATGTTAAGCATTGCTCTGTCAGATCCACATCGTCCAACACAAAGAATCAAGTTTCTGGCTGAGCCATTGTGGCCTATTGCTCTCAAAAGTCTTCTGCTGGTAGAAGATGTGAAATGACAACTAAGTGCATTGTAGTACCTCTCTAATCTTTGTCGTGTTGGAAGGAAAACGGTCATTCATTCCCTCTTGTCCTCCTCAACAACTTCAGCTATTCCGAAAACGTGATCTGTAGTAATTGATCCCTTCCTTTCCTTTCTTTCCAGTTTGTTTGCCGAATCTCCAGACACTTTTACTCCGCTGGCAGTCAGGGACAATACTTGTTCCTCATCGTCACCAGTTTCTTCTGAGTACGCATATCTGCACAAAATATTTGCCCATATTTCAATTGTTTGTGGTATATTGTATCTGTCTATCCGATGCTCAAATAGTGTAATGTTGACTTCTTGTACCTCAGCTAGCTAACTTTGATATAAAAATGATGTAATTATAAACTAGTACTAGTAGTACATACCGATTTTGGTAGAGTCAATGTAATTTTTACTTATTAAAAAAAATAAATAGGACATCATAACATTTCTCTTTTAAAATTATCTTTTGTTTCATGTTATTTCTTCTTTTTAAAATCCTAATACTAAAATCCATAAATATACCAGAATACTGCTAAAATCCATAAATATACCAGAATACTGCTACCAGAATACTGACAGTGCTCTAAAAGAAGTGTTATACAGCCTCTATGGAAGGGTTAGTATAGAGCCTAACGCCTAGGTATATGCAGGGCTTAGTCGGGAATTTTCATGATTCCCATGTACCTAAGATGCTCATGCTCAGCAATAAGTCAAGAAGTGTTGCAGCAATAAGTCAAGAAGTGTTTTTTAGTTGGCTGTACCCCATTTGTAACCCAAAAGTATCACAGACACACCCAGACTACTCAAGATTTATTCTTTTTAGTTAATTAGTTCTCAAAGCTTCAAATTTTAAGATGTATTGTTTCTAGTTAATTAGTTCTCAAAGCTTCAAATTGCAACACTTCGGAGGGACATGGTTTTGTTAATCCACATAGGAGTTTATTTATTACTCAATGAGTAACATATAATGAAATACTACGTAAAAAGCTTAATGAAGCAGGCAGTTAGGCTGTAAAAAATTAAGGTTCTAGTACCTGGTAGGGTTATGTGATGGATCCCAAAGAACACATATCAACACCAACAGCAAATATGCTAATAATATCCAAAATGCTGGAATTATCCATGCCCTTCTCCACAATTCACTCAAAGGGTCACTAGCATTGAAGTATAACTAAACCAACCACAAAAAAAACATTGTTATTGTGGGTCATTAAAATTCAAATGCATAGATGTTAGGAAAAGAGAGTGATTTCATGCCAAGTGTCAAAGAGTAGAATTGATTGTCCCTTACTTCCCCACTACCGCCCCCTTCCCCTGAAGAAATTGCAGGTGAAAAGACATAGGTATACGAAGCTTAAAAGGCATTATTTTCATCACCTTAATCCAACTATGTTGGGGTTGGTGACCTGAAAATTATACTCCGTAATGTCTGTATTATCAATTAATAAATGTTCTTAAATTACTTGACACTGCAAATTCATGCAAAAAAATGGAGGGTTTTATACTGAATGTCCCTGATCCTTCTTACAAAAAAAATACGAGTATTATAAAATCATCTTCATCATAGGTTTTTTCACCTTGCATAAAAAATGTTATGAGACAGCATATCTGCAGTTATTGCGATTGTTTCTATAGTCATGTCTCATTAAAATAAAGACATCGTAAGATCAACGTATGCATCACACAACATTTGGAGTAAAAAAAGGCAGATAATGTGGCATGAAAATTTATGTGAGCATGTAGCCCACATTTCTATTTTGGGTTGTCAAACTGTGCATAAATGGTGATGTGAAATGTGAAAAGATTGTCATTAGTTGGTAATAGAAATAAGTAGGTGTGGGAAGAAAACCTCATAGCCAATCCAGGCAACAGACAGAAGAACTGCAATGGCAAGAGCATTGGTGAACCTTCTATACAGCTCAAGTTTGGCCAGACTTCTTCGAACCTGAAATACACATTTGTAAAAAAATCTTCAATTGCTTAAACCCTACTCTCGTGGGATCCAACTAGGTTGTTGTTGTTGCATAAACCTTTATCCGATTGCCTTCCCAAATTCAAGATATCAGAAATATCCATTCAAATTAGAGGCAACACATATATCTTTCATTTAAAATATTTAATGTATGAAGTTATCAACTTTATGAACCTGAAGCTTCTCTAAAGTCTTTGATAATGATGAAAATATCCAAATGATGAAGCTGGAATCTAGCAAAGCAACTGGCAACACCAAGAAGAGCCTTGCTTTCCCAGAAAAGTCATTGATGTTTCCCAAATGCTCCACAAGCTCAAGAGCTTCTGAAGCCAGAAAATATACTGCAGCAAGAAGCAGCACCTTTGAGGTTATACCTCCCAGGGTGGGCCGTACAACACCATAACCCATGGCAACTACTAGAAGAAGCAGCCTTGACACAGTTTTCTTAATAGCACTGAAAGTAACTGCCCAAATGGTAATCCCCATTGGTCTGCTTCCCGTGGAATTAAAATTTGCATATTCAAAATACCAAAGAGCCATTTCACACATCCCGAGTCCAATGACAGCAGTGATGTGGTAATGCAACTGTATTATATCCCTCCAGTATTGAACAAAGCGCAAAAACCAAACGAGGCCTAGGACAAGGTATGCCAAAGACATAAACCCATAAAATGTCATAAGTGGTGCCATTTTCCCCGGTAAATAACCTCCCGGGTTTCTCCAAACAGTCTTTCCACTAATAAAAGTTCCCTCGAGTTCTGGGTTGCAGAACATAAAATATAGATAATACATTCCGGTCTTGTTGATCTCAGCTGTTTGAAGCACCATATTAGCCTCCTCGTTGTTTCCCTCAAAGGAAGCCTGAATCCGTTTAGGCCAGCCGGGGTTGTCTGGATCTTGACGTATGATAACCTCTCCAACCTTACAGGATCCATCCTTGGCAAGCTCAGGGGTGCAACATATTGCATCAGACTTTAGATAATGCCCTCCAATTCTATCCCTATCTTTGACGTCCAGAATAATGGCTTCAACAAGTCCTGTACTATCCTGCATTGCATTTTGCCTGGTTGCAGCCTCTTTTGACCTTCTAAAGGTAATAGACTCAAATCTGAACCAATGTGAGAATGGATGGGTAAACTATGCTACCTAGCTATTTGGTTCAATAAGGTGAAAGATAAAACCAAACAATGGGCCGGAGAGACCAGAGAACAGCTAATAAACATAAACATGAATAGATGAACAAGATTGTTATGTGACTGAGAACTTTCTATGCTTAAGACTGTCATCAAACAAGGCCACAGATCGGAGAATCTAATTAGCTTCGAATGCTAAGCATACAATGCTCCCGAACTGAGTTAATATTGATAAATAATTCAATCACTCTGCTTGAAGACTATTTTACATTATTAACATAAGTAATGTAATGTATGAGATAAAATGAAGCATTTTTCACCCCTATTCACTCCATTCTCATTGCTCGAAATCGGGTGTAATTAGGGTGAGTGTCATGTGTTAAGGAGAGTATTTTCTAATCTTAATTCACCTCAATCCAAACAAGATTACACCAAAATTCACCTAGGAAGAAACCAAATCGGATACGAAAGAGTACGCCAAATGCAGAAACTGAACGAGTTTAAGACGACTAAGTGACTAACCAGGATTCGAATCTATGATACCTGATGAATGACTTGCCATTGAGAGGTTTATTGGCGTCTTCAGAGGAAAGATTGGAAGGATGATGTTCCTGTACATCTGAAGCATAGAGCCCCTCACTGCCGCCATGGAAGAAGAAGGAATTGAAGCGAGGAATGAAAGCCTCGTTCTTATACTCATGGATCGACCCTTCCACACCAGATATAATGATCGCGCCGAGCAGTGTGAGGATTCCCCGGATTTCGCGCATCGGAACGCATCCATTTCCCCTGTTAATCGTCATCTTCCCCTCTTTGTCTCCTTTCCTTTTTTTTATTTATCTACATGTGTAATCGATGACGAAAAGGATGATGGCATTTGCAGAGAGCTTCAAGAAAGAGTTTTGATTTTGGAGTGAAATTTTGAAAAAGTTGAATAATTTGTGTTGTAATTACGAACTTTATGGGTTGAGGTTCATAAACATGGACTTAATTGAGATCTTTGGACATGAACTCATGAAGACGATGAGATGCCTAATTTCCACACTACAAAGTACAAACCAATACACTTCAAACCAAATGTACTTGATTTTTCTTTAACTATCTTTAACTATTTGTTTGGAAGGTTAATAGCATGGGTTGCCCCTTGTGGTTTACAAAAAGGGCGTCAAAACTCCCTTTGTTTTTAAAAATTATTTGTAAAGTCTTTGTGGTTTCTAAATAGAGCATACATGCCCCCTTACCTATTTTTAAAGTAAAAATGACATTTATGCCCTTTGTTTTCCCCGATATTGAATTTTTCCAATTTCAATTATTATACAAATATATAAAATAAAATATACATATTTCCCATCTCAAATTAGAATTTTTCATAATGTACTTTTGAAAACAAAACATTTTTTTGGAGAATGCTACAAAAAAATGAAAAATAAAATATTATGTACAAACTAAAAAGTAATAATAGTTAAAAAAGGTAATGAAAAGAAATAAAAATATACTCCGTAAAAAATAGTCTTTTTCTTTAGCTCCATATTTTATTTCATCTTTCTGTTCTTCATTTTTAATGTCCTTAAAAAATTATTTTACTTTTAAAAAACAAATAAGTTAGAATTTTTAATTATAGATAGAGTGAGTATATGTTATCCAATTTTTTATTTTATTTATTTTACTTTTACTTATAATGAAAAAGTGTATTTAATTTCATTTTTGTAACATTTTCTAAAAAAAAATTTTGAAAATTAAATAAATAAAAAAATTTAATTTGAGAAAAGAGGGCGTATATTTTATTTTATTTATTTGTATAGCAAAAAATGTAAAGAAAAGAGTGAAATTTGAAGATAGAGAAAAACCAAGGACAGAAATGTCATTTCATGTGTAAAATAGGCAAGAGGGGGGGTGTTTGTGCACTATTTAAAAACCACATGGGTTTTATAAATAACTTTTGAAAGTAGAGGGGGTTTTGACGCTCCTTTTCTAAACCACGGGGGGTAGCCATGCTATTATCCCTTTGTTTGGACGAGTGCAGAAAATGAAATAAAAGAAGATTAAAAATAAAAATAAAAAAATGAGAGAAAAATTTTTAGTTTTTATACAAATTTTAATTTTAGTTTACATTGATTTTAATATAAATTAATTTGAACGTGGTTTAATTTCAATCAAACATCGTCTTAATTTTATTTACTATGCAATACTCTCTTCCTTTAAATTTGCTTAGCATCTTTTTAAATTACTTTTATCTCCATATAAACTGATGGCAAAATTCATCCTCAATTTTACAAAGAAGACAAATAATCCACATTTTAGTTTGAAGTTTATCCTTTCATATAAGCCATAAAATAAATTTGTGCTTAATTAGGAGTTGAGAGCTTATTCCACACAGTATATGTGACACAGCAATGCTTGTAATCCGAATAATAAATACGTTAGTGAACTGGATTAGTATTAAATTGATATCTACATACAATATATTTTCAAGAATAACGTAATAAGGAGACATGCGTATTTTATTTGATTTACAAATTAGTATTGAAATAAAAATTATAATATACATTTTTAAACGATACATCAAAGTCCAACATCAAAACTATAAAACTACTTGTAATATGTGTATTTTATTTTATCAAATAATCATTATATTAAAAATGTACAAACAATCAACAGCAATCGAGAGATTGAAATAGTCAATAAGACAAGATATATTTTTAGAACGAAAAGAGCATGCATTAATATATTAAAATTCGAGAGATGTAAAAAAAAGAACTCTGTATGTTCGAGGGGTATCAAACGAGATATCATACATTACGGAGTAATCCATATATCTTAATCTCACTAAACGGGTCCTACTTAATTATAATAGTAGGGTTATCAGCCTCATGTAATTTTCAAAGTGTAATATAATCCGTTTAATTACTTAGAGCCTGTTTGGGAATAGCGTTAGCGATTAGCGTTAGCGTTTTGAAAAGGCTATCTACGGGCAGCGTTTAGCGTTAGCGTTTTCAAAGTAATCTGCACTGTTAAAATTTTATCCAAAACGTTAACGCTAATTCTAACGATATTCTCAAACAGACCCTTAGTCTATAAAATCCGGAGGGAGGCAAATCAAGGAAGGCTCATTAAGACACAATGATTATCCATTAATCCCTGTCCCTAATCCTCATTTTTATTACTGCTCTCCACCTACGTACTCTACAACATTATCATCACCTAGTTACTAGGGAGTATATTATTTACCGTGTGTTTTTTTATCTCGAACTTCCCCTGACTCTACTGAATGAATTGATAATTACCTTATTTAATTAGTTGACCCAGCCCAAGTTCCTTATTTAGTTGACCCAGCTAGAGAGCATATATGCCACAATTACACTTATGATTTTACCTCTACCTGTTTTTTGTACCGGAACGGACTCAATTAAAAATTTAAGCTTGTACTTGTGGTCTAGTAAAGACTTAATATTCTAACACTCTCACGTGCAAACGTAGTTTTTTCGAGTTTTGCATGTGAAATCTTAATTTTTTTTATCTGGGAAGTTCTAATTTCCAAACTCTTGATTTTTTGGTCATCAAATCTCTGATACTATGAGAGTATTTGTGAGTGATTAACTTGTGAATAAAGAAATTTCCACAAAAGCTAAAAACATAAGCATCTCATAACTACTTCTCTGAAACAGTGTTCTGTGTACAAAATAGTCGTGGAGAAAAGCAGAAGCTGACATGCCAAAAAGAGTAAAATATCCTCTATGTCAAGGAATCAACTCGAACAAAAGCTTAAGATTGTAGTTGTGGCTCAAGAAAGATTTTTTTTAATATTCTAACATTTTTCAAAGAGTAAGAAATGAAGTAATTAAACCGGGTTTATGAGTTAAGTTTGTTCTTGATCTATATAAGGACGACGATTATCATCGTACATATGGATCGGATTTAGTATGAATGATTCTTCTCGTAGACCGGAGAAAGTTTTTTTTCTAAAGGGAGATACATATAGACGACCATGACTTTGTCACAATATTATATTTGAATTGAATCTTCTGTCCCCATCACCCAAACGCCTTTCAAACTTTGACTAACAACATTTGTACTCCATTTACTCTATGTCAAAAAATCAATTCAACCAAAAACTCAAGCTTGTGGTTGTGGCCCAGGAACAGTTATTTATATTCTAACACATCCGTCCATAAATAAAGTTCTCGTTACGCGTTACGATTTTTGTCCGAAACTATTTTCAAATCATTTTATATGAATGAATCTAAAAAATAAAAATTACATATTTAAAAAATACATGAAACAATCTACAAAACTAAATGTGACATGACTATATTACTTTTCTAAAAAGGACACCAGAATAGGCCAACAAAGTAAATAAAGCTTCACTCTGTGAATAGTGAACGAAAACTATATTAATGGACGGTGGGAGTATATACTTCTTCATCGAAGTTAATTGTCTCACTTTCTTTTTTTAAAAGTCACATACAGAAGTCTCACTTTTATACTTTTATAATAAATTAAAATAAAGATATGTGGTTTATAATTTTTCTCTTTCTTCGATATAAAATTGAGACAAAGAGAGTACTATCTTGCCCAAAAATATTTCTTTTCATATTTGATTCGTCTCGATTAATTTATTGTTCATCTTTCTCCTTAAAAAAACTATCACGGTTCACATTATTTATCTTTCTTATTCTCGTTGCATATATTTGAATTGTACCGTTTTTTATTACTCGTAATATTCTTGTGTAGACCTAACTTTTAACAAGTGGAATTTGCACTGAATAAGACTAAAACATAAGTCATTTCCCATTGTAGGACATAAACTTTTTTATTTCCTAAATAGAACTTAATAATGACTAGTGAGAAGAATAATGTTCAAATGATGATGGATATTTAGTTTAATAATAACTAATAGATAATGACCAATGATCTACATTGGGAAATAAAAACATATGATCCTATTACATTGAAAAAGTCATTATGTTTTAGTCCTATTTAGGTAAATTACCCTTTTAACAATGACATTAAAAGGCAGTCATACTTAGCATGAAGTCAATGAATTACTCGATATAAATCTCAACCCCTATAAGCTAGTCTAAAACTAAAATTTTATTGATCTCTTTCTAAACCACTATCCCAATATCCCATATACTTGATGAGAAAAGATGGGTTCATCTTTTTTTAAAATATATGCCCACGAATTGAACATTCTCTTCTCTTTCTATTCAACTTAACTTACTTTTTTATGTCTCCCTATGTGTGTCTACATAAATATATATGGGTATACATATAAACACAACCACTAGTTAATGGAGTTATATTTCATTAATCAATATGTTCCGCCAAAATTAATTGACTAAATAAATTTGAACAAAAAAATATATCATCATGGAGGATGAGAATATGACAATTATAAGAAGACTAATCCAACATGGGATTGAGCTAGCAAAAGATTTGGAAGTCAACCTTGGAAACCGCTCCATTTCACAAGCTTGTGAAGAGATCATTAGGGTTTTCAGCAGGGCAAGAGAGAGGTCCCTATTGCAGAGGCCGCCGGCCGCCGGGAGCGGCGGCGGGAGTAACGTTCAGAGTTGGGTGATGAGCACTGACACTGCTGGTCAAGCGGTGCTGGACTTGTTGTTCCTTCCGCGCGTCGGGGAGCAGACGCCCGCGGTGGGGCCGCGGCGGTCAACGCCGCCGTTACCGGTGGGAGGGTCGCCGTCGGCGGTGCGGGACGTGGACGTGTCTGAGTCTTCAAGAGGGCTTTCTTCTTCTTTGCAGAGCCAACGTAGAAGGTGAGTCAAAGAAACTTCTTTTACTCCGTAAATAAATGGTAAATTACTTTAACCAAATAATTTCTTATTTGATTTTTCACGGTCTCCAATACGACATTTTGATCATTAATATCTTTATTTTATATGAATATATACTCCGTATTATAAAGATACTATATTTCAAAACCATGTATCAAAATGAATCTATTGTTAACAAAATTTGTATGAAAATTCAATATTTTTTCCCGTAATATACAATCAAAGTTTGTAAAATTTGACTGTAAAATTCAAACTGGGGAGTTAATTTTAGGACAGAGGGAGTTAATTAAACTAAACTGATCAATATAGTTTCTAATTTCATTTTCTTTATTTTCATAAAATATAAATATAATATAGTTTTCAATATATCTCACTGCTAAACAAATTTTACATATACCAGGGGCAGATCTACATGTATGAATACGGGGGCAGTCTCCCCCAGTCAATTTTTTTACTCTGTAATATACAGTTTTAAAATAATTTTTTTGTAGAAAATTAAAAGAACGACCCTGAAAAAAAATTAGTTTGCCCCCGCTGACAAAAGAAAAGCTTAGTTTAAAAGTAAAAAATAATCATTAAACAACATATACAGAACAAGACATTTGAAATATCATAATTATATTACGTTATGATATATTTTATATTTTATTTTCTACTTTAAAAATTATTATTTTTATTTAAATACTTGTTTAAAATTAAATTTATTTATTTTTTATCATTATCAAACACTTTAAAAAATCAGAAGTTCCAACCCTGAACCCCACCATACTCTTTAGGGTGTATTTGCCCCGGGAGTCATATTTTTTTCTAAATCCGCCACTACATATATGCAAGATGAAAGACTAGCAGTATATTCTCATCTGAAACCGCCTTAGCCAAAGGCTCACAATCAACAAAAATACTCGAAGGCTCCACGTTCTAAAACTCAAATCCTCGAAGTTTACTTACTTTAAAATACTCTCTCCGTCCCACAAAATCATTCTCTTTTCATTTTTCATCCGTCTCAAAAAAACTTTTCTTTTTTTAATTAAAAAGTCACTTTTACTCATATTAATTCTTAACCTACCTATCACATCATGCTTTTTCTCTATTAATCTATGCATCACATCTTACTTTATCCATCACATCAAATGGCATTTTTGAAAAGTCACCATCAAAATACACTTCACTTAAATCTTTTAAAAATCAAAATGAGAAATTTTTGCTGAGGGAGGGAGTATAAGTGTATGAGAAATTTACGTAAATAGGACTAAAACATAATGACTTTCCCAATATAAGACCATATGCTTTTATTTCCCAATGTAGGACCTTTATTTGGTCATTATCAAGTAGTCATTATTCAACTAAATATCCATCATTACTGGACATTATTCCTCCCACTAGGTCATTAATAAGTCCTATTTAGGGAATAAAAAAGTTTAAGTCCTACATTAGGAAATTCATTATGTTTTAGTCCTATTTAGTGCAAATTTCAGAAAGTCTATCCCATCATCATATTCAGTTACTCATCACCTACTCCGTCCATCTCCCAAAAAATTAAAATTCTTCCAAAACTAACTCTGCATGTAATTAAATTGGCCTGGTGCATGCATGCAGAAGAGAAGAAAAGGAGAGATTTACGGTGAACGTAGCCGCTCCTCAAATGGGAAATCTTGATTTGCCGCCTGACGACGGCTATACTTGGAGAAAATATGGCCAGAAAGACATTCTCGGTTCCTCTTTCCCAAGGTATAGTTTATATATCTCCCAAATTATGTTCATGTTTAAGTAGTTTTTAATTTATAAGTTAACTAATAATGACATGTTTTTGTGTCTATATAAATTGACTTATAAGCTGCTTATAAATCACAAAAAATAAGTAGGTTTTAACTATTTATTTTTAAGCTTGTTTTTCGTTTTTCTGTTTTGCCCATATTATTAACAAAGGTACCCCTCACTATTTATGAATATTTATAAATGATTTATCTATAATTTAAGTTACTTTATTTCCACGAAAGAATATTTGACTTATAAGCAGTTTATAAGTTACTACGGTAAAAAATATTTATCAATAATAAGTCAATAAGCACCCGCACAGAAAAATAACCACTACACCTCTCCCTTCATATATCACAAAAATATACTCCCTCCCTGTTTAAAACACTTCTTTCATTCTTTTTTTTCTTCCTAAAACACTCTAATTTACTACTCCCTCCGTCCCTCTAAGATGTTCTCATTTTGACTTTTGGTGGTTTTTAAGGAGAGTTGAAAAAAGGTGAAAGTTTACCATAATACCCTTAATGAAAATGGGTGGAGTGTATTAAATGAGGTGGGTGATGTGTAATAAATAAAGTAAGTGGGGGTAGTTGTAGTATTTTAATTGTTAAAAAATGAAATGAGAAGATCTATTGTGGACAAAAAAAAGCTATTGGGAAGATCTATGGGGGACAGAGAGAGTATTAAAAAACAACTTTTATTCATACTTTTCTTACTTTACATATCACATCATACTTTTTTATTAATAATCTATAGATCACATCTTATTTTTATTCATAACATTAAATTCAAAATTGGAATATCAACTAGAATTATACACACTTTATATTTTCTAAAAATCAAAATCGTAACTATTTTATAAAACACATGAGGTTCTAACTTTTTAAAGTTAAGGTATAATTTTTTTGTTAAAATAATATTTGAAACCCTCAGGGCATACTATAGATGCACGCATCAGAGATTGTACGACTGCCCAGCAAAGAAACAAGTGCAACGTGTGGACGACAATCCCTACATTTTCAAAGTTACGTACCGGTACCGTCACACGTGTCACATGTCCGCCACCGCCCCGTCGGCCCCGCCGGCAGTTGGCGGCGCGTTGCTTCAGCACCAGAGCACAACAACCGCCCGTCAGCCACCGCACGACGGCAGATCATCCGGCGGCAGCTGGCTCACCATGAATATCAAGACAAGGCCATCTCCGGAGGGCGGCAGCACGAGCAATAATACAATGCTTCCCCATCAAATGCATAGAGATTATGCAGCCCCTGCCGCCTCCTCAGATGCCGCTGGGCCGTCCACCACCGCCGGGACGATGGACGTTGACTTTGGCGGTCAACCGGTGGTGGATATGGCTGATGTCATGTTTAATTCTGGGAGTAGCAGTGAGCATAGCATCGATTTCATATTCCATACGATACATACGAGTAAATATGAACAACGAGAAAATAATTAGTTTTATGTTTTAGTCTTATTTAATGTTAATTATTACATACGGAGTAATAATTAATGTTAGGAAAGCAGGATTAAGATATGCCCATCAGTGGCGGACCCAAGATTTTCGGGGAGTGGGTTCACATTTTGTGCACAAAAAAAATGTTGATATTTGTATAACAATAAATTTAAAACCTTAAAGGTAAAAAAAGTATCAATAAATAGCATTCTGAGATTAATATTGTAAATTATATGCAATATTTTTGAAATACTGTATAAAAAGTATCAATAATACGCTCATTGTTTTAACCAAAAAAATTAAAGAACTAAAGTAGTAATTCTAGACATTTCTTCAAATACTAAGTATATCTTAAGAATCTTTTTAAAACAATTAAACTTTTTCATACATTTCAAAAAAAATTGAACATTTTTTAATTAAGTTTCAGTTTTCCAAATCTAAAAAAATTAAAACATAAAATTCTACACAACTATAGGATGTGTCCTCTCTTCCATTTTCAAAAAATAACACCTAATCACATATAAATATACTCTTCTTGGATGCCCTTAGTCTATATATAATATCTAATTATATACTACTACTAATAAATAATTTTTTTTGGAGTGGGTGCAAGTGACCCCACTGCAGTCACCCTAGGTCCGCCACTGATTCCCATATAGATTATAGAGTATGAGAATCACATGCATGTATTTTTTTAATATTTATTTATGTGTTTTCATTTATCCATTTCATAAAGTCACTTCTTGTTTTGTAAAATATTTTATGCAATTTTTAAATGTACTATTTTACTTTGTAGTGCTCCGTACGATTTAATAATTTTTCTATCAGTAAAATGGATTTTAATAAAAAAAAACTAGTTTACATTGGTAAATCATTCCATAATTTTCATTTGGAGATCCAAATTAAAGAGAGGATAACAAATTAGATAAATCAAATGTATTGCTTTCAGGAGTTGTTCTGTTCGTCTGATTTCATTGATTCTGATCCAAATTTATTAACTTTTGATATAATCTGATATGAAAATAACAAATAATGAGAATAAGTCGAAGAAAACCGAGTCTTACACTGAATCCATTATATAGCTCAAGTTTATTTGAGTTCAATTCTAAGAGTATTGCTTCCATGATCCTAAAATCCACATGTAAAATCTGGATCTTCTCACACTTTTTCATGAACCGACAAGAGAATCTTTTATTTTTTCAAAATACTAAATTCATTCATAGTCCTTGGTTTCGTTCAAATTTTATGGACCTTACTATACTTGATGTGGACCTCCTTAGTATTATTAGTATTAGTAATATGATTAGAATTAAAATTAAGAATATGGGATTAAAATTAGAGGAGATTAGGATTAAGATGAGGGGATTTTTATTAGAGGATTAGGATTAGAATTAGGATTAAGGGATTGAGATTAGAGGATTAGGATTAAGATTAGAATTATGGAATTAGGATTTGGATTAGAGAATTAAGATTAGTATTAGGCACGTTAGATTGGATGAAACAGACATTTTTCACATTAGCTGCTAAATTCAACATTTTCTGTGAGAAAGTCGTTCAGGAATTAAACGTGATTTTGAGTACGAGTGTTGACCTTAATTAGAATCACCGAAGAATAGAGTATAAAAAATATTACTCTATTCACAACCATTTAATTTTGAGTAATGCTAGAGCCACAAACAAACAGCTCACAAAATTCACAAACTTGCCTTTTTAATATTTTTTCTAGAAATAAGATGCAGCCAAATAATAAAAGATATTTTAATTTAAAATCTACAAAAAGAAAATTTATAAAGTTTATGAACTATTCATTTGTGACTCTAGCATTTTCCATTAATTATACGTGTAATTGTAGATGAGAAGTTCACGTTTACTTCCTTCCCGCGAAATTGGGGAAGAAAAAAAAGAGATGCTCCGTACGAATTACTATCTATCGCCGTGTAATTGAGCAAATGAAGCCCAATCTTTCTAACCAGAAGAAACGAAGAACATAGTACGGACCACGAGTGTGCATATCTGTGGACTCAACTCGGTTTACAATTCCGCTACCGGGATCGAATGACGGGGGTTTCAGTGCTCAGGGGCGTCGTTCACGGCGGTTCATCTCTTCTTCATCACTCCCGGGTACTATCTCCGCTTCTACATACCCTAATTCCTGTAACCTAATGGAGTCCCCAGCTTTTAGCAGAAAATTTGCATGAATTTTGTCTCAGCTCCCAACTTTAAGCGGATCGGAGAAGTCGATGAAGCTCCAGTACCGGATTCACCGGACAGGGATTACTCTTATTGCTCGGTACTCGCAGGCCCGTGAGATTTTCACCTCTCGTCTTCAAGGTTCTTATCCTGTAAAAAGAACTTATCTAATTGGTTTATGCGTTTTAGTGCTATTTGGCTATTGATTGGAGAAATTGCGGGACTATCCGGATGTTTTGTAATACATATTATTTTATGCTGTGTATTTTTGTGACTGGATATACATGATGTTGAAGTGGTTTCAGCCACCTGCCTGTTCTTTTCCCCCTCTAGTTGATTATCAGACATATGCATCATTCATTTCTAAGGTTTACAGTGCTTTTTGTATCCCAAAGTGATAAGCATATAATCAGATTTTGACTTAAATTTTGTCTAAAACGGATTTCACAAATATATGGAGTATTTTTCATTTCAAAATAATTTAAAGGCGGTCATATGAATTCAACCATATCAGCCAAATACTCCTACAAAAAATGGGTTTTTAATATTTCCGAACATTTTAATTGTAGTGGATAAAATGGGATATCTTTTAACTAAGTGTTTCATTAATTTGGCCATCAAGTTTTTTTTCCGTATATGCACAATTGCATATATCTCGCATCGTGATTGAAAAATAGCCCTATGACGAAGAAAACAAGAAAGTTTCTCATTATGCTATCGTCATTCTGTTGGACAAACATGTTATTAAGCATTTGGAAGAAATGTTGTTTAACATTTTGAAAACTGTTTCATGCAGATCGTCTTGAGAACTTTCCTGAACTTGTCGAGGATGTTGTTAAAACATCCATAAATACAGGTCAGCGTGGAGCTTTAAGGCTTGCTCAAGGTATCCAAGCTGTAATTGGAGTTGGTAGTGAGTGGTTGGCCGATGTCCCAAAGGTGCCCTTTCACCCTGCTTTGATGCCCAAAAAACTTTCTTTGTTGACACAATTCAATTTTATACGTATGATTTGGACCTTATAAGTGGTTGATGAAGTATGCGTTCTAGCTTCTACCTTATAAGTGATTAGCGAGTATCTCATATTCTCATTCCGTCCATTGCCAATGTAGGTTGACAATGTTTTAGTTTCGGGCACATAACGGACTAAATCAAAATGGAACATTAAACTTTACTTGCTTCTTACTTCTTTTGATATTTTGGGCACTAAATGCTTCTATGGTCTAACTAGGGTCTAACGGAAACAACTTCTTTGTTTTTCTAGGGTTACTTTTTATAGGGGTAAGACCATCTTGACCCCCCAGAAGCCCAGATCCCAACAGAGATGGGATTATAGTAGGCCGTTGTTGTTTATATTTAATGATGGACACTACATGAGTTTCAAAATAAAGGCTTTTTGCTTTATCTAATATCACACAAAAGTATATTTCCAACTCACATAAAAGCATTAGTTACAAGTAGAAGTAAATGCTCTCATTGTCCCCCAAAGCTTCATGGTTACTATTGGTCCGGTCAAACTTTATTATCTTTCTTTGTCTATTTTTATTCTTCATTTGATAAAATCATGTAATCATGTCACATCTTTTTTTCTAGAACTTTTGGTGTAGTTAATATATAAATTTATTTTTAATTCTATACCAATTATTGAACAAGTTCAATGGAAAATAATTTCATTCATATCTCGTAAACTGTTATGAGAAGTTTTTTCGGGACGTATGGATTATTGTATAACATACTGGAATGGATCATGATTCTTACTGGCAATACTCACAGCTGGTGTGAGCGTGTGACAATGTATCTTTCTGATATGTTGTATCTGCCTTATATCTAAAGATGGGTATTCATTGGATGAATAAAAGGAATTTGGAATTTAATCAAACTCCGTGTGCTGAATTTTCTGGAGTCATCTATGCTAGAATAGCTCAATTACACCCAAAGTCTTCTTTCTTTCATTTTTCTTTCATCCACTGTATTTTCTGCAACTCGAGTTTCTAATGCTGATATTGCCTTTTTTTTTAATATAGCAATAAGGTGATGCTAATTCTCTGTATCTTTGTTTAGACAGCAAACTCACCCACTAGATTACCAACCGAGATGCAGCTTGGGTTATTATCCCCCATGTATTTGAGGAAGCTGTTTGAACGCATGGGTGCAACATATATTAAGTTGGGGCAGGTAAAGCTGTGCTTTTAAATTTCCTCAAAAGATTATCTTTGGCTTCAGTGTTTCTTGCTTATTTTGCATACTCTCTAGTCTCTTCATGCAATACTGGTGGATGATTTGCATGCCTCAATGACTATATGGTGATACCGAAGTGATTATACTCTTACTTAACTGTAAATTTATATTTTTTATTCTTTTATTTTTACATTCATGGAATATGTTTATCTTTCTACAACTTGTGACAATATATCATATGTCTTGCAATTTAATGATCTTCAAATTGCAGTTTATAGCATCTGCTCCCACAATATTTCCACCGGAATATGTTCAAGAATTCCAATACTTTTTTGACAAAGCTCCTCCAGTTCCGTTTGAAGAAATTCAAACAATCTTGTGTGAGGAGTTAGGCAGACCAATTGATAATGTGTTTGATTATGTTGACCCTACACCAATCGCATCTGCATCCATAGCACAGGTTCTTTCTTTTTTCATTCTCTCCCTACAGGCCCTTAATGAATTTTATCAACAATCAAGTCCTCACTGGTGAAAAATATTAATATGATGAATGATTTGACCTAAAAGCAATTCTATTTTCAGGTGCACGTAGCAAGAATAAAAGGCTCTGAAGATGATGTTGTAATAAAGGTCTTGAAACCTGGGATAGAAGATATTTTAGTAGCTGATTTGAACTTTGTGTACATAGTGGCACGTATTTTGCAGTTCTTGAGTCCTGAGTTAGACCGCACATCTCTGGTACAATGCAGATCTATACTTTTAAGTTCTCTAAGAAAAATCTGTGCTGATGGGATTTAGAGTTTAGTTTTTATGTACTCCGTAATTTCTGATTTTCCTAGTGGGAATCAAAGTCATCTGTAAACTTCGTAACTGGTGTTGAACATTTTCTAATTTTTTCTCTTTTGGCTAATGTTACATCACATTTATATTTATATATACTTTACATACTGCGTTTTACCTGTATTATTTTACAGGTTGCTATTGTCAAAGACATAAGGGAGTCGATGCTTGAAGAAGTTGACTTCACTAAAGAAGCTGCAAATATTGAGGCGTTTAGGAGATACCTAGAAACAATGGGTTTAACTAGGCAAGCTAAAGCACCAAGAGTGTACCAGCAGTGCAGCACACGACGAATCCTGACAATGGAGAGGCTTTATGGGGTTCCACTCACTGATTTAGACTCAATAAACTCACTTGTCCCTAATCCTGAGGCCAGTCTTATAACCGCTTTGAATGTGTGGTAGGAATCAGTCATAACTCCAATTCCATTACACCGAGTTGTGCGTCATAGTTATTAAACTACGGAGTAAAATGCTATGATCGGAATGTGCGAATTAGTAGGGAAAGGTGAAAATGCTAAGAAAAATAGTTTTTGTTAAGTTTTACCTTGGAAAATACTAAGGAAAACCAACTTTGATTAAAATGTTTATGAAATGAGTTCAAATGAAATCTAACAATGATTTTGAGTCTGAAGCAAGTTCTTTCCCCAAAATTCTTTCCTTCCATATTTCTCCGGTTCTCCCGCATTTTCATTCCCCAGCATTTTCCTTGCTCCAAACAGACCTTAAACATAATGTTCTAATTGTGGTTTGAAGGTTTGGAAGCTTGCTTGCATGTGAGTCGTTCCACGCTGATGTACATGCCGGCAACTTGTGGCTTCTTCGTGATGGTCGCATTGGTTTTCTTGACTTTGGTATCTGCATTGTTCTTGGCTATCTTTTGCATAACCTCACAAGAATGAGGTCTTTAAAGTCATATATGAAAAGAATGTTGTGTGTAACATCTTGACCCCTACACTCCAACAAAGTTGGGATTATAATGGGTTCGTTGTTGTATGGCATATGTTACAAGGTATTAACAAGAATGAGGTCTTTTACACAGGAATTGTTGGTCGCGTATCTCCTGAAACATGGGCTGCTACTGAATTGTTTTTGGGATCAATAGGAACCAAAGAATATGGCACAATGGCTTCTGCCTTAATTGACATGGGTGCTACTGGCAAGGCTGTTGATTCCAAGGCATTCGCAAGAGATCTCGAAAACCTTTTTTCATCAATTCAGGTACACCCGTGTCTGAGCTCTTCAATAGGGGTCCGTTTGGAATCTGGGAAACACTAGAGAAAGAAAACAAGGAAATATATGGGACAAACAAAAATGGTTCAAATCCAATAAATCACTTTTTTAATATATGTTCAAATCAATTTCATTCATACATTTCTATCATATATGCACTAATAAAATCCATACAGAGTATATGTTACTCGTAAATCATATAAAGCAATCTTATCAAAAATTGATTTTCCCTGGGTATTTTGTAAGTAAAATAAACATTAAAAAAATACATTTTCCTTAGTGTCGTTTCCCCCTTTCCCTTCCATATTCCAGGCATATCATAAAAGGTATCAGGGGTTTTCATTGTGGGAGGAGGAGGGGGAGAGGGACGATTTTTCATTTGAAAAAAGATGCGTCCTCGTGTAATATCATATCATTGTTTGTTATCAGAGATGATAAATATCCAAGAAATAAGTTAGTAGAAATAGTTATTTGTATCTGTTCAGTAAGCCCAAACTGGACAAGATTAAAACTGGTTTAGAACTCAAGAAACAAGAACTACCCGGAAATGAAGTGCATCAGTATTTAACACTACTCTGCAAACAGTTAAAAAATGTAATTCTAGTACAGTAATCTCCATACACTGACTTGACTTCCATGTGTTATCTTACTACTCTTATGATAATTTAGGAATTGGATACAAAAATAATTGTTGCAGCAGCACAAGACAGGAAGACAAAAGCAACTGCTGTCTCTGCCAATGTCGTTTTCGAAGAGACGCAAATGAATGCTCTTTTTCTTGATTTGGTACATTTTGTTTATATATATATATATATATATATATATATATATATATATATATATATATATATATATATATATATATATATATATATATATATATATATATATCTTTAATACGTGCCTCGGAGTTATGTGTGTTTTGCTCTTAGGGCATTATTGCAGTTTTACTAAAGCATGCAATGTGATGATTAACTACCATAATAATGCTGCTGCTGCTGGTGACCTATTGAACAGGTTCGAGTTGGAGAGTCTTACGGGCTAAGATTTCCACGGGAGTTTGCGCTTCTGATGAAACAGATACTATATTTTGACAGATACACAAGGCTGTTAGCTCCAAATCTGAACATGCTTCGCGACCAACGGATCAACATTGCCCAAAATGATCGAGGTAGAAGATTCACATAATGCCCCCACCTTCATTCTTTATTTGCTCCTTGTATTAATCATATGTGTATACTCCAATTGATAAAGGGAAAAAAATCACGGTATTAATCATTTCAATAATACTATAGCATCTTACAAATGTATAGTACTTCGTAATACTTCATGATTATAGATAAAAGAGTAAACGATTTATGTGTGTTTGGATGAAATTTATAGCAAACCATAACTTGGAAATTTAGTTTCGGTTAGTGTTAGCCTAAACAAAAATGATATTGCAGCAAGTGGTGTGTAGAGGTTATATCTCCATTAGGAACACTAAATCTATTTTGTATTACTAAGTTGGTGTACTAACCCAAAAGTTAAATTTGCAAAATTCCAAAAGCTACAAAACCTAAAAGTTAATTAGCAAGAAAATGCATTTCATCGTCTATCTATATCAGCTTGGTGTAGCGATTGGCTCAACCATGGAAAGAATCTTCTTCTCCAACTCTTGCTTGCTGCCACCAACCAGTTTGTCCATATGCCGACCTTCTTTTAAGATAAAGAAGGTCGGAGTTGCTTTTATATCCCAGGAAGAGCTAAATTCCTGTCGTAATCACCACCACAAAAGAAAGAAGTAAACTTGTAGCATTAAGAGGAAATCATGATTTCTCTCAATAGGGTTACCAATCTTCAAATGACTAACCGCCAACTTGTCAACGTCAACTGTGATAAACATCACAGATGTATACTTATCGGCGAGGTCTCGATATGCAGGCGCTGCTAGTCTACAAGGATTGCACCATGATGCACTAAAATTCACCAACACCTGCACTTGCATTGACATATACATTATAAACCCACTTGCATGTTTTGGCCTAGTTTTTGAATGTTTAGGTACATTGGAAGTCAGTCCAATGTAATTTGTCCATTTATTCATTTGATTGTGAGTTTGTGACCAAACTTAAGGTGTCTGACTAGTATCAACTCGTGTAGTACCCAGTGCCTGGAACAACCCGTGTAGTACCCAGTGCCAAATAGGGCAAATTGAACGAACATGGTATATAATTTGAGGTAATAATACTCACAATTTGTGCAGACTTGTTTGCTTGAGAAATCATCTCTTCCCACTTCTCCATGGTGGTCACCAGGTGAACATTCCCTCCACCAAGCTCTGATGATTCTCTATTATTCTTACCTTCTTCATCCTCCCCTATTTGTCCGCATAACTGCACACACACATACATATAAATTTTCTTGTATATTAATACAATTTAGAAGTAATATATACAAATGTATTACTCCGTATTATATTGTATGAAAATAAATAATGCTCATAAATCTTTTGGCTGTTTTCATAATAAACCTGAGTCCAACATTGCCCCATGGAGGATGGATAACATATCTTAATCTGGACTAAATCAATACACCTGCATGTGACCTATATTTATTTCATATAAAAATAACTCATCAAATTTTCAACAATATGAATTCTAGATCTTTTAAAGATATATATTTTTTTGGATTAGACATAAGTTTGAATAAATTTAAGATGTCTCCCAATAATGGAAAAGGAGATGATACAAAAAACTTCAATTAATTATATATATACCTGAGAGTCACATTCATGTGAAATGAGATTAAAATGTTTTTTCATGCAACATTTTTTCAGCAAAAAAATGATGATTTGGAACACTTGTTGGTATATATATGAACTTTTTTAGGAAAATGTAAGGAGCATATGTAGAGTTTCTTTTCTTACCTTCCAACACAAACATAAAAACTAATTCAATTAATTAATTTTGGGAGATCTATATTCTCTCCGTTTTACAAGTGGTCATATTTTGAAAATTTTGAGTCATTCTTGATAAAAATTTGACGCCGACTCATATTAAAAGTATATTAAATTATAATACGAACTTGTTCAATTGATATCTAACTCTAGAAATATGACAAATTCTTGCACTATTTATGGTAATTAGAATCATTTAATTTATGAGTAACGCTAGAGTCATAGACAAAATATTTACAAAATTCACAAACTTACCGAATATGAAAAGTATTAGATTCTAATAATTTATAAATAATAACTAATACACATAAATGATAAGTTTGTACGTTTTGTGAGTATTTTATTTGTGACTCTAACATTACTCTTAAATTATACTATAAACTGTAAAATACTTCCAATCAATCTAATTACATGTTGATTTTGTAATCACACAACCAAGGAAACAGGACTAAATTTACATGAAACTGAACCTTATGTAAAGTTTAGTTTAATTATAACGAAAACAAAGTAGATATAATTTTGAACTAAACCTTTTCTTTATTTAAATTTCCCAGTTCACAATATCACATTAAATTGCAATAATAATCTCATAAGTTTTGGCACCTATATGTTGGGACATACATCTTTTGTTTTTTATTCTTCTCTCAAACCATATTACTTACTTCTTCAACCTCTGAACAAGAATATGCACTCCCTCCCCAGGTTCCACAATCATCCTAAACGCAGGGGAGTGCTTATACTTGGGCGAAAGCGAAAACGAGAACTTAGAAATGATGGCGCAAAGCACAACCTTAATCTCAAACATTGCGAAGTTGCGTCCGATGCAAAGCCGGGGCCCGACCCCGAAAGGCACGAAAACCTGGGGCGTCTTGCACGCGCCTGACACCCCGTTCGCGAACCTTTCGGGCTTGAACTCGTTTGCATCGGGGCCCCACACCTCCGGGTCCCGATGCAACGTGGGGATCAGTGTCCAGAGACACACCCCTTTGGGCACAGTGATGTGCCCTATCTTTGTCTCCTCTAGGGCCTCCCGGGACACAAATGCCCCCGGAGGGTAGAGGCGTAGGACTTCATGTATCACCATTGTGAGCATCTTCATCTTCAAGATCCCCTCCGCGTCTGGCGGGTTGTCCCCAATTTCCTGGCGGACGCGGGATTGCCATTCCGGGTGGAGGGCCAAGAGCATCACGCACCAGGCGGCGGCCACGGCCGTCGCCTCGTGCCCTGCAAAGTATATGTTCTTGCAGTTGTCGACTATGAACTTCTTGGACGAATCCTCGGACATGTTTTCGTCGTTAATGGCGGCTTCTAGGATGCATTGTAGAAGGTCCCTCTCCTCTGAGGAAGAAGACGAATCCCTTTCTTTCACCGCTTTCCAGATCAACGTCTCTATTTCCACCTCCAAACTGGCGATCCCGTTGTTCTTTCTGTAATTTTCACAAACACTTTGTGAGCATACCTTATATCAGATCAGATCATGTCAGAAACAATTTTACATATAAATACAATCAGATTAGATGAGATCCAATCAGATCAAATCACACTAGATCTTCAAAAAATCACAGCAGCAAGCATGAGCATGTACCCAAATGTGGGGAAACCAAAGAGGTAACTCTGGGAAGAGATGACGTTTTGAAGAGTTCTAAGCTTTGAGAAAATTTGTTTGCCTTTATTGTATGAGCTTCCAAAGCAAGCCCTGGAAATGACATCTGCAGAGAGGTTCCTCAGGTCTTCGTCCACCGCGATCTCCGCCGTTTCTCCCCCTTGGGCATCAATGCTCTCCTCCCATTTCCTAACCAACTGCTCCGCGGACCCCAGCATCAGGTCTAACATGTCCTGCAGTTCAATTCAACCAAAATCTCAAACTGATAATTGAAAGTCACATAGAAACGAAAAAAGAGGGGTTTTTTTCCTTCTTCAAAGATACCTTGACTTTGTCCATGAAGAATTGTGGAGCAATGATTTTTCTTTGGAGAGACCATAAATGGCCATTTGACCTCAAGAGGCCATTCCCAAGCATAGGGGAGAGTCTCTTTGTGACATAAGTGGGCTTCCCTAACACCAAACTCGTGCTTTGGTTCATCTCCTTCACCATCTCTGCATTGTTCACATACAAATGCTGCTTGTTTCCTGTTGAATATGTGTATATGCAGCCTGTGACAAGACCATTCAAATATAAAAATCAAAGTTATAACATAAAGTATATATTGAATTAGAAGCACTCGATTTATAGTGTTCTTTTTCTCTAATCTGCATCTAAAATTTCACCATGAAAATTCTCAAAAAGCAGTTTCTGCTGTGGTTGTTTACTAATTTACAACATGACATTTGATAACTTACCATAATTTGATGACCAACTATATCATAGGACATGGGAAATGTCATTTACAACATACTCCCCTGTTCCAAAATTATCATCAAATGGCTATTTCAGTTTTTCGATAATGTCTGTTTGATTACACATTTTCCTTAACCATTTAATAAAATAAAATATTTTTATCACATTTTATTTTTGTAAAACTTTTTCACGTATCTTTAAACATGTAATTCGTACTTTTTTTCCCCATAATATACGCTCTGGTGTCCGGCCCTAATCAAATTTGTCCATTACTATGGGGGCATTGTTTTAAAAAATGGTAGAGACATGAAGAGTGACTTGTCAACTCATGGGATAAATTGTTTCAAAGTTAGTCCCATTATTGGTGGAACGCCCATGCTGGACACTTCAAACCCCAGCTCGACAAGATTGTGAGAGAAATAAATTATTATATAATCTCAATTTGATCCTTAGAAAAGTCGTCATTCCAGCTCGACAAGATTGTGAGGGAAATAAATCATGATATAATCTCAATTTGATCCTTAGAGAGGTTGTCTTGTGCCCAATGCACACAAGGAGCTATTAAAAAATATAAAACGCTCACATTGCCGCTGTCGGGATTCGACTCTGGGATCAACGAGTTTGATATTCTCTCCTTGGACCAGTTGAGTTAATAATGTCCAGAAGAAGTAATAATGATCAGTAATGACGAACATTTACTTGAATAATGACTAATAGATAATGACTAAAAGTGTTACATCAGGAAAAAAACATATATAATGCTATTTAGGGAAAGTCATTATATTTTAGTACTCCCTCCGTCCTAAAACTTTCTTCCCAGAGCACTATTCCAACTTCACGGGAATTTATATTTATTTGTGTTTTTTATGGCCTATATGATAAAATAAAATATTCTTGTCACCACTTGTTTTGTTGAACTTTTGATGTAGTTTTTAAATATGTATGTTTTATTTTTTATTTCTATACCAATATTTAAATAAAATAGATTGAAAAAACTTGGGATTTTTTTTTAGTGCAACAGGAAGAAAGATATAGGACGGAGGGAGTATTATTTAGGTAAATTTCTGTATTACGTTAGGTAAGTTGTACATGTACTACCACTGCATATCCCTGTGCCTGATAAGCCTAGCCCTAGCCCTAGCCTAGTTGTGCAAATTATTTGGGCGGTTCTGAAGTTCCTCAGATCCCACATGCGATGCAAGCATGACTCAAGTCATTGAATCTTTCTCGAATATACTCCTACTCTAAACTTAACTTCACATACTTGGTCCGTCCCTGAGTGTTTGTCCACTTTTGATTTTTGAAATTGTTCATCTAAGCACTTTGACTCATCGAATTCTCTCAATGTGTAAGCCTAAAAATAGTCATATGTGATCTTGTTTGATTCGTCTTAACATATAGATTATTAATATATAATTTTTATAATTTTTTAATATACAAATTACAAGATAAAATGGATTAAAGAAGTGCATTGGATGGTGTGCAAAAATGAAAGTGGACAAACACTCAGGGACAGAGGGAGTAATAATTTAAATTTTAGAAAAAAAACTAGGGGTACACATTTAATATTGTCGGACATACAATTACTATTTATATACTCCGTATATCCCTAATCACCAAGGTTCAAATGACATTGAACCTTAATGTCATAGGATGACCCGGGCTGCTCCGGTGCCCTGTTCGTAAAATTAACGGTTCCTACCCCCCTAACCCCCCGGTAAACCCCCCACCCCGGCCCCGACCCGAACACATCCCCCCACCCCCTTCAATTGCACCCCACAAGTTGATTTTGACTTTGGAGTCAAATTTTGACTCCAAAGTCAAAATCAACTTGTGGGGTGCAATTGAAGGGGGTGGGGGATGTGTTCGGGTCGGGGCCGGGGTGGGGGGTTTACCGGGGGGGGTAGGGAGGGTAGGAACCGTCAATTTTACGAACGGGGCACCGGAGCAGCCCCGGGTCATCCTATGACATTAAGGTTCAATGTCATTTGAACCTTCCCCATCTATAATACATTTAGTGTGCAGCTTAGAACACAAAGTTGTTGTATCTTTAGCATACTTTTAAATTTTAATTTTAGACAATCTACAATATAAGAACTTCATATTTTGCATGAATGTTTAGTATCGCAATTGTCAAGAGTATATTCTTCTTTTAACATCTATATTGACCAATTAAGCTAACTTCTCAAATTAGATTATACTCCCTCCATCTTAAATCTTTTATTTTCTTACGCAAAACAAAGTAAAATTTTATATTTTTTAATTTATTTTATTTAAAGATTGGTATATATAAATAAAAAATAAAACTATTTTTTTCTCACAAGTAGTGTACCTAAGACTTATTATAAAATAATTTTTACATATAGATGACCACCAAAGAAATCTATAATAAATTCTTATATTAGAGAATCTCATGTCATAAAGTAGTGTATGTTTATAAACCTTATTTAGAAATGTGGGCGTTATGTGGTTGTATACATATGCATTTTTTTCTCAAGATATATATACTTCATCTGTCTGTCATAATCTTTCTTAAGTTTTTTGTTTGTCCAAAATGATCTTCTCATTATCTTTTTTAATATTTTAATTTTTAAATAACATATTTAACTCACCTCATTTAACATAGTCGACTCATTTTTATTAATAATTTTTATTTATATTATGAACACAAGACACCTACGTGTTCTATTTGTAAAATCGATTGTTTCTACCCATCCAAACACACATCTCCCCGAATCGCTGATTTTAGGGTTGGGGAAGGTGAGTTTAGGAGAGGTTAAAAGGTGAAAATTGCCAATGTTACCAATGAAGCACGGTAGGTACCCCAATCAATCAATCATAAGATATACTCCCTCCGTCCCAAAAAGAATGGGACGGTTTGACTTTTTGGGAAATTAAAGGAGGGATATTTTGGTATAGACTTTCCAAAAATACCCTTGATGTGATGGGTAAAAGTAGGATGTGATGGGTAGATTATTAGAAAAAAGGTATGATGTGATAGGTAGGGTATGAAAAAGTAATGGGTAAAAGTGGTTTTTTAATAGAAATGTAACGGACTTTACGGGACGCAATTTTTTCTAAACGTAACAAACTTTTTGGGACGGAGGGAGTATATCAGAGCACATTTAAAAGATCTTTGTCATATAATAAATTATGAGTAACTTTTTGTGTGAATTTTTTTTCCTAAACACTAATGAATTAAGCTGTTTATACCTTAAAAATTAGGTCCCACTTTGTATTCCAAATACATACACTAACATTTTATATTAGTGTAATGCTAGTGTAATGGTTTATGATGAAATAAAATGTAAGTACAATTTTATTATATTTGATTACACTAGTACTCCCTCTTTTTGCAAAAAGACTTCCCATTTTGCTTTGGAGCAAAAATAAGGAAGTGTTAAATTATACGGAGTAGTTGATTTCCAATTTTGCCCCTGATGTGATGGGTAAAAATAAGATGTGATGGATAGATTATTAGAAAAAAGGTATGATGTGATAGGTATGATATGATAAAGTGAGGTTAAAAGTGGTTTTTTAATAGAAAGAAGAAGTGTATTGTTGGAAATGGAAAAAATGAAAGAGAAAGTGTTTTTGAGAACGGAGGAAGTATTTTATTTCAGAATAAAACCTAAAAATGTTGGTGCATCTATCTCTTTAAGGTACATTTCTTGTTGTACTCATAACATGGTTCAAAAACTAATAAGTCTATGTACAAGTGTACAACCGACACAAGCAACTATAACTAACATGTGAATATGTGGCTGGTCGTCTGCCTAATTATGAGTCCAATCAAAGTGTGGGTTTAGCCAACCAAATAATGTACGGAGTATATCCTTGTCTTTACATAATCTCATTCACTATATCTATCCCCACAAATCATATGGAGTGAATGAGTGATATGATATACTCCATGGAAATTAAATATCTTTGTTAGAATACTTCTTACGTCTACAAAAGATGTTCCCGTATAATTTTTAAAAAATTTAAGAGAGAAATATTTTTATGTTGACTTTTCGAAATTATACTTGATATGATGTTTAAATTATTAGTAAAAAAATATGATGTGATAAATATGTTTAGAATTAATACGGGTAAAATTGGGGTTTTAATAGAAATCAAAAGGATTTTGTGGGACAAGTATAAAAAAAAGAGGAAGCAGTTTTTGGAGCAGAGGGAAAATAAAAAACACTTTCTGAGTCATAATTACAAGCTTCAGTTTTAGTTCAGTTGGTTCTTTGACATAGTATCGGAGCCTTCTTGACTAAGATGTCACAAGTTTAAAACTCAGTGTTGCCCATTTATTAAAAAAAGATTTTATGTGTAAAACTCAAAAGAAGACAGTGAATTTTGCACTAAATTGTATTAAAACATATACACTTTTTCAATGTAGTACTTAAACTTTTTTATTTTTGAAATAGTACTTGAATAATGTCTTGTGGCGGAAACAATATTCAGAGATAGTGGACATTTAGTTTGAACAATGTTCAATAACGCTGGACATTTACTTGAACAATGACTAGTGGACTTTGAACAATGATACTACATTAAATAATAAAAATGTATAGTAGTACGGCTAAATAGCTCTGGTGCCCCCCACAGTTTGGAAAATTGGTACCAATACCCCCTCTATTTTCAAAACTTATTTCTAAAGTCCCCGTGGTTTCAAAACGTTGCACCCACACCCCCTCTGATCATTTTCCGGCTATTTTCCGGCGAATAGGGGGCATTGGCATATAATTTCTAAAACATAGGGGGCATTCATGCTCATTTTTAAAAAATATATTTTCAATTTTTAATAATTTTATAAAAATTTTAAAATTTTTGTGTTTGAAATAAAAATAAAAATAAAAAAACTAACATACATTACACTACACGTATCTCAAATTAAACATTTTAACTTTTTGTTACTTAGAATAATTTTTTGGAAAGTTCAAAAAAACCCAAAATAAAAAAATAAAAATATGGAAAAACGAAATGAAAAATTTAAAATACGAAAAAAAAGTCTTATACAAAAAACAAATTAGACACGCCTAAAAAAGTCCTTAAAATAAGCGAGAAATAAAAATTAGCACGGATACCCCCTATGGTTTAAAAAATATGCACCAGTACCCCCCTTTTTCGCTGGAAAAATGGCTGGAAAATGATCAGAGGGGGCACGGGTGCAACATTTTGAAACCTTAGAGATTTTAGAAATAAGTTTTGAAAACAGATGAGGTATTGGTGCCTATTTTGCAAACCACGAGGGGTACCGTCCAATTATTGTAATGGTTGAATCTTAAAAGTAACCCGGAGTACGTCATTTTGTATTAACCTTTTCTCTTTTCCTTTGTCGAGAGTTTATTAGTTTACTTTTTATATTTAATTAAAAAAAGTCTTTGGAAAATGCTAAATTATCTAAAATACTCTATAAATACTCACTATGTCCGGTGTATTATTTGTCCAATTTTAACTTTTTAGAGTCAACCAATATCGACTTCTGACTTATAGTTAAACAAAAATTATTTGGTATATTATATTCGATAGAAAAATACTACCTCCGTCCCAAAGTATTTGTCCACTTTCATTTTTACACACCATCCAATACACTTTTTTAATACATTTTATCTTGTAATTTGTATATTAAAAAATTATAGAAATTATATATTAATAATCTATATGTTAAGACAAATCAAACAAGATCACACATGACTAAATTCAGACTTACACATTGAAAGAATTTGATGAGTCAAAGTGTTTAGATGAACAGTTCCAAAAGTCAAAACTGAACGAATACTCCGGAACAGAGGGAGTATATGTTTTAAAAATACTTTAAAATATAAATCTAATATAATTATTCTTATATCAATATTTAATTTAAATTTTATTACTTTAATCTTTTTAGGAAAACACCCCTATATGAGCGCGCATTTCTCGATCGGTTTCATTTCATTAAAATTAAGAGAAATACTCATTTAATAGATATTAAAAAATATTTAATAAAGAATAAAAATAATATTGAGTAGCAAAAATTAATCCTAAATTAAATAAACGACATCATAACTTTGCTTCCAAAATTTTAATACGTAGTACCCGGTAGTATCAATTAAGCATACATTAATTTTTGTAGCACGAAAGTAAACATACAAAACTTTGGAAATAATGAAATCATCAATTAAATTTGAGAATAATAATTATGTACAATCATGTAATTGTGAGAGAAATTTTGAGGATATAAGAATAAACTTGTAGTTATTATAAATAGTATGTTTATGTTTAATGAAATCATGAAGTTCACTTCTAATAATACTTTAATTGAACTTTAGTTTTAAAATCATGAACTTTAATTTAATTCATCTTCATCGTACTTGTAAGTTGAGTTAAAACTCGATAAGAACAATTGTCAAAAAGTATCACAAAACTTTTGCTTAATTAAAATCCGAAGACTTTTAGAAATTTACCAACATCACTTTTAATTTTTGCCTCCATCATCCCTCTGCCTCCCGAAAAGATTTTCTCAGTTTTCATTTTGATATATCCCAAAAAAATCACGTTGGGAATCATTGCGATGGGTTCAATCTCTCACACCGGACAAATAAAAGAAAATACACTCAATTTAAAGAAAGGTGAAACAAAATCCATTAGTTTAAATTTTTGGATAAAAAATGGATCTGAATTTTATATGATTAAGTGGTCAAATCTTACTCAATATTTCGTCAAGTTCACTCGACCCACCAAAATTTCAACATGGTATCATAGCAAAGTTCGGTTCGGATTTGATTCATCTTGGTATTCACCAGGATAGCTATAAAGACATTGAGACCCTAGACATATTTATTCATCCAAATAGTAACTAGACATGGCTTGTTAGTTGTTACCACTTGATAGGGGTGTTGGAAATCTCATTCCTTTTTCTAACTTTTTTACAAAAAAATACGGAGTATATATCATACTCCCTCCGTCCCCAATTTGATTACAAATTGCGGGTTACGAAGTAAAATTTCCTACTTTTTGAAACCATTTTATTTACAAATTGGTATATCAATAAGATATAAAAATTACATATTAAAAAACTAGCTCAAAAGTTCTACAAAACAAGAGGTGACAAGCATATTTTATTTTATCAAATACTTAATGAAATCGCGTAAACAAACAAAAGTTATCGAGAGGAGAGAAAAAAAATTATAATCTATTTAGGGACGGAGGGATTATTGTTTTTGTAAATTTTATAGAATAGGAAGTGTATATATTTTCAAAACTTTTAAATTTGTGTGAAATCAAATTAAAATAATAATGTAAAATAAAGAGTATATTTCATGTGTTTCCACGATTAAATTGACAGTTCCATTTTACGAAGGATTTAAAAATATTAAAAATGTGTGATTGCAATTTTGTCTAGATATATAAAAAATATTCATATTAGTCACATTTTTTGTGGAGTAAAACTTTATCTTAATTTGAAACCAATAACAAAATTTAGGGGAACAGAGCTACATTCATTTTTAATTGTCAGATTTACATTTAGAATTTAATATTTGACCAACATATCTCTTAAAATATGTTAACAAAAAATTAGAGAGTATTATAAACAATAGTTAATTACCGTATTCTTTCCGCCATTTTTCGAAGTATGGGAAGAGAGTGGAAGTGTAATCATGTGCCACAAATCCACCATAGCTCGAAGCTTCCATGGAAGTTGCGGCGGCGGTGGCGGCCGCCTGAATCCTCTGCATTTCTGCAAGGTTCCCATAGAGAAGAGAAGAAGGGGTGGGGCCATTTATGCCCTGCCTCTTCAACACCCATCTCACTCTCTGTGGCTGAATCCACACAGTGTTGAGCCAGTAGAGAGCGAGCCCCAAGAGGAAGACGAGAAGAGGGAGAAGAAGATAAGGAGGAAGAATTGTTGTTAGCCACGGTGATGAAGGGTTGGTGAGAAAACTTGTAATAAAAGAGAAGAGGAGGAGAAGAAGACCAATGGTTTTCCACACTACCATTTCTTGATTTTCTTTCATCCTTTCTTTCTTTGGTCACAATGGCTAAACCTTTTGATATATATATATATATATATATATATATATATATATATATATATATATATTCAATTTAATTTTTTTAAATCAAATAGAACAAACTTTAATCATCAATTACTCTCAAGTTGTATTATTATGCATATTAGATTAATAAAATAAAATTTTAAAAGTTGTCAACAAAATAAATCTAATTAAGTTATTTTCATACTAAAATAAGATGAGGTCTAAAGTTTTTCTGGTGTTTATACTGATATAAATTATAATTATAATTAATTGAAGTCTAAAATTTCTTCAATTTGATTCGAAGAAATCAAAGTGAAAGATATACTCGGGCATGGGTGGCCCGAAGGGTATGCAAAGTGGTCAATCGCACTGGGCCCCTAAAACTTTAGGGTCCTATATTTTTAAATTATGCATTTATTTTAAAGTATAAGTATTCTAAAAAATAAAATAGGGCCCAAAATGTAAATTTTGAACCAGACCAATTTTATTTTTTATTTTCTGGGCCGGCCATGTACTCGGGCGGAGGAAGTATTGTATTGTATTCCATGCATACATTAATAATGTTGAATAAAATAAGTTTCTGAAAATATACTCTCTCCCTCCGAATTTTATTTTTCATTTTGGTTTTTCCTCATTTTATTTTCTAAATAATTGTAAAAAGTCAAACTAGACAAACACAAAAAAAACAATATCACAAAGTCTTTTGCTCCCTCCTTGCAAATATATTACACCGTACTACGCTTTGGGGACTTTGCGATATTTCTATGTCTCAATTCAAATTGCATGTTGTTGTTTTCAAGGTTTAGCTGAAATTATTTTCAGCTCAATTTATTTGAAAATTGATATGGAATTAAAAACAAAATCTATACAGTCAAAAATTATATCAAAAGATTTATAAAATAAGATGTGACAACACTATATTATTTTGTTAAATAAATAGTGAAAGATTCATAAAGAAAGTATGTGATTAATATTTGATTCTATGAATAGTAAATAAATAACTTAAATTAGGACGGACGTAACATTTTTGTTTTCCTTCATAGAGTCTTTGAAAAATCTTTAAAAATATTGTCAAGTCTCTTCTGGAGTCATCTCCATTATCGGAGTACCATGATGCAAGATTAGAAAGAAATTAATAAACCCTTCTTTTGTAGGTCTTGGTCAACGCATGAATGAAAATCTCATCTTCTTCCCTTCTTTTATCTACAAATTCCTTTTTTCCACCCCACCATCATACTTTTATCTATGGAAATTTCAAAAAAGTCAAAATAAAAATATTTCTAGGTTAAATTCTATAAAAATCAAAATAAGAAACAAATTTTGGGACGCCTGAAGTATTTAATTAATGAACTAAAATTCACATGTTTCACATAATTAAAAAAAATTTATCTCAATAATAATAAAAATATATATTCGGGTTAAATGAATGTACATCGTGCACCTTCATTCCATAAATGATTTTTTTAAAAAAATTTATTTTAAATACGCTCTTTGTTTTAAAATATTTTGTCTAGTTTTGATTTTTTCCAATCAATCAAAATTGACTATAGAGAGAGAGAGTAATAAAGTTTGTATACTCTTCACGACGCAGAATTAACCTTATTAAACAAAGTGATCATCTCTGACGGTTCACACCCCCACCCAACAAAATAATGAAAGAAGAAATCACTATATAATTTTAGTCTGATTATTATAGAAATCGTCTCTTGTCCAATGCGTACAAGTCCACAACAACCCATTATATTAGATGAAATTATCACAATCTCGTTGCCAAGATTTGATCATAAAGTTTTAAATTTAACATTGTGGGTTTTGAAAACTATTCGTTGATGGGCACGAAGAATAAATTACTCCATATTGAGTAAATCATTTAATGTGCTATGAATAATCATTAATGCCTCTTAAATTCGGTCTATTCTTAGAAATCATTTTACTTTATGCGCCAAAGTTTTATACGGAGTATTATGGCCGTGTTTGGTTGGCGGGGTTTTGTTAGCTGTTTGTGTAACGAGTTGAGTTATTCGTGTTGGACTATCGGATTGAATCTGTGGTTCAAAAAAATATTTGGCAAATTTAGTTGTTTACAAACAGGTGTTCTAGATGAAATCATGTCAATATATAACTCATGTAATACAATTTCAATGATACCTAATTTAATATACTCTCTCATTGCGAATTTGATTTATCTCTCAGTCTTAATTTTAATTAAATTTATTTAATTGTAGGTATAAGTATTTTAAAAACAAGACATAATAGGAGTCCCATTAGTTTTTTAAAAAAAAATTAAGCCAAATTTGCCCCTGAATCGCTCTTCTAAACTTTAGAGCAATAACGTCAATCTTATTGGGCATGCCCCTTCCAAGAATGACCCCCCTGTCCTTTTTGGTCAGTGTGGACAGATAAACAAACACGCGAGAAAGATTAACGTTCTTCAGTTCTATCAAAACAAAATTATTCTCACACCTGTTGTTAGAATTTTTGGCTTAATAACAGAGCAACTTCGGACATAATTTCAGCATGGTCTACTAAATTATTTTTCAAAAATAATTATGGATAATTAATCTCCAAATTGAGACGAGTGTTTCGATATATTGTGCGCCAAAAATGATACTCGGTTCAATGAGAAATTAATTCACAAAGTCGAACACTTTGAAGGAGTAAGAGGGTACACACTGAAACCATAATCCACTTAATTCTCTGCATACACTCCAACTCTCTTATTGTCTTCTCTGATTACTTTTCGACAAGTAACTCTTCCTCGTTCCTGTTCGTTGGTGCACTGCTATACCGCTCTAGACTTTGCACATTAGTATGTAGTTCTATCCTGAGAGGAGATTGTCTACGTTGTAGTGTGGGAGGCGGACGATACTACCTTAAGGAAAGCTCTGGCGACTCTGCTTTCTTAAAGTTCTACTCCGTTCACCACCGTTTAGTTTGACGCTCATAAGCTACGTAGTCAGTTCATCTTTCGCACCTCCACAGTCTAGTTTCCTTTTTCTTCTATTTTTTATCGTAAATATGAACGAGTTATAAATTCGGATCCCCTTTTTTAGTTTTGCATTTCCCTATGCAATTTTTTCAACACTTGCATTGTGCGTGCCCCGAAGGGTGAGGGTAATGTCGTGATGGTCTTGTTGGAGCAGAAGATTGTGATCCCCGGAGAAACATCATTGCCGATGATGGAATAATCCGACTTTAGGCGCTTGGAACTTTAAATCTATGCAACCTAGCAAGAGAATTCTTAATGTATTTCAGAGCGTTTCTAACTCGATCAATGGATTGAATATAGTTTTATCTCCCAATCCACTTCAAATCATAAGCTTTGTGATATGTACAATACATCTTACATGAAGGCATATTCCCTTACTAATGCCTGATGTTCTTTCTGCCAACTCTTTCATATTATTACAAGCAACATCATTAAAAGAAACATTATCAACTAGGACAATATATATTAGAATCAAGACTCCATTTTTCCAAACACATCTCGATTGCCTTTGCAATGGATTGATCCTTATGATTCATACTTGGAAAGAAATTCAAATTTTGTTTATGCAAATTCCAATCATTATCAATAGTGTGAGTTGTGAGACACATGTAATAAAGTCTTCTGACAAACATCGAAGTGTCAATAGTCACACACTTTTTGAGATGATGAAGCAAACAAATTTTTCACTATGACCCTTTCAAAATTGTATCTCTTCAAACAATCACGAGCAACAGTGACATGTGATGGAATTACAAACTGAGGAGAACAAACACTTATCAAATATTTAAACCCATCTTTTTCCACAAACAAGAATGGTAACTCATCAACAATTATTGTATAAATGGGAGCACCCCTAACATCACAAATTCAAAATCCAACGTTTCTCTTTAGCTTCACATGCGCTATCATTTTCATTAAAAGTGTCAAGAGAAAGTATAGTTTGTTTTTCTTTACCTTACTTGCAAGGTTTAATGCACATCGATCTTTTTGAGCGGGGTTTTACATTTTTAGAACCGAATCATTAGGTTCAACAGTAAAAGTTTTGTTGTAATACTTACCATCTTCAATGTACTCTAAGTAATCATACCAATATTCTAATCTCTTATTCTTTTTTTAAATACATTCAACCACCTTTGACTTTTTTTCGTTGAGGTAAAGATCATAATAAGTTTTGGAAATCTTTCTCAGTCAAGACATTCTCAATTGTGGCACTTTTAATTGATTCCTTCGAAATAACATAAGAGCATTTTTGGCTTTAGATATCTGTTTTCCTCACAAATTACAAGAAAAACAAATGTTAAGTTACAATAGCAAATTCAAATTCATATACTAATAAGAGCATTGTTAACTATAAATTTATATTGGAAGACAATTGAGTAGAGAATTCGTGATTGCAAGTTGCAACTTTTGAGCCTTTTACCTATGAGTCACACCATCGATCGAGTTCATGTGCGTCGCCGGTGGATCTCCGGTCCTGTTAGTCACTCCCGTCGATAGAAACGAGATGCAATTGCATGATTTAATTTACGTCTAGGTTTACGAGTCCGTATTTGTTTGGTTATTAGGGACTTTGGGATATTTGGATGAATGGATCAAATTATTGGATCATATTAGAATGTACTAGAAATGGAATGGGCTAGATGGTAAAAAGAGTTTAAATCAAGTCATGGCCATAATTGACCAAAATCTTACATGACTAAAAACTAAGGAGTCCGGCCTGGTAGGTTTACGAGTCCGTATTTGTTTGGTTATTAGGGACTTTGGGATATTTGGATGAATGGATCAAATTATTGGATCACATTAGAATGTACTAGAAATGGAATGAGCTAGATGGTAAGAAGAGTTTAAATCAAGTTTTACCGGTCTAGCCTGGTAAAATTCCAGGTCATGGCCATAATTGACCAAAATCTTACATGTCTAAAAACTAAGGATCTAAATCCAAACGGATAAAAAATATTCTCTCCGTCCTAGATTAATACTCATAGATTGACATTGTACGGAGTTTAAAAAAGTGAAAATATATGATTAAAAGTGATGCAGACAAAAAAAGAAGTGAACCACAAAAAAGTTTTAAGATGAAAGTGAAAGATTAATTTGAGCCAATCTACAAAAGAAATAAATAAAATTAATTTAAGATCGAACTAGTAGTTCTAACCCAGAGCCTGTGATTCTTCTCCGGTCCAATTTACAAGTCCAACCTGTATTTTTTACACTCCTAGTAAAAAATGATGGTGTAAAAAACTTTTCCTTTTTCCTTTCTTCTTCCCTCTTCCGCACTTCATTACTTCCTCCCCCGACATCATCCACGTACCCATTTCCCTGATCTTGAATCTCCGATCAATCTAAAGTAAGGTCAGGGAGAGAAAATTAACACAGTTCTAGGTTCGAGCAGGCACCAAAGCGCCAAAGCCAAAGCCTTTTCATCTAATCAATTTTGCGTCTTTCAAAAACATTGATTTTCTTCTAGCTGAAACCTGGGCTAGGAAAGCCCTAATTTTTCTAGGGTTTATGCTAGGAAAGTTTTCGTTTTTCTTTCCACAGGTGGAGTTATGTGCGTGTGACATGTATAAGGGATTATACTTGTCGGTGTCTTAGGGTTGTACAATTGGGCGGGCAGCTGAGGTGCTGTGGCGATGGACGGAAGAAGGATATCGGCCAGTCCGCGGCCGTGCTCTGGGCGGCGCGTGCTGGCCAAGAAGCGACCTCGGGGTGTCATGGATGGGTTCGTCAACAGCGTCAAGAAGCTCCAAAGGAGGGAAATTTCATCCAAGCGTGACCGAGCTTTTAGCATGAGCGATGCTCAGGAGCGATTCCGCAACATCCGGCTACAGGTACTGGAACTTCGCGATTTGGAATAATTTCGTTGCTACTGTTTGCCTGTAATTGAATGTTTTGTATGAATATACCCACGAGGGGAAATCTAAATCCGGGCATAGGTTGACCAGATGGAATGAATCGAAATCTTAGCTGCCTCCACTTAGCCCAACCCATTTTTGTATGGTCACCATCAAGTTATCTGGCTAGGGATTTGCATTATAGCTTCTTATGAATTAATGTCAATCTTTATTGTCACAAACTCACGATAGTCCATTTTGAGAATGAATCCTGAAGGCTAATGCTATGAATCATTCTGCAGTAGCTTCATATTCTTTGAGATGTTTTGTGTACTTTATGTGGCTCTAAGTTTTAGTCTTAGAAAGTGAAATATTAGGCTTCTGATTTTCTTCTTCGTTTTTATATTGAGTATTATTTAGAATAAGTTTTATGTATCTTTTATACAGATACCCACACATATACTTCTGTTTTGAACAAAAAAAACCTTACATTTTTAACATTTAGTAACTGTACATGTGATTCAGGAGGAATATGATACTCATGATCCTAAGGGACATTGTGACATGATACTCCCATTTCTGAAGAAAAGGTCAAAAATAATTGAGATAGTTGCCGCATGTGATATTGTCTTTGCGCTTGCACAGTCTGGTGTGTGTGCTGCATTTAGCCGAGGTAAGCAATGGTATGAAATCATGATTTCGACCAACTATGTTTTCATTGTCTCTCTTTGATATATGGTAAGATCACAAGAAGGCTTATCACTGTCTATTGTCTGTGCAGAGACCAACCAGAGGATATGTTTTCTGAATATCTGCCCAGATGAAGTGATACGGAGTTTGTTTTACAATAAAAATAATGATTCCCTCATCACTGTTTCAGTGTATGCTTTGGATAATTTTAGCTCCTTGAAGTGCCGCACCACCAGGATTGAGTATGCACTTTATTTTGTACACTTCTCCATTTTTAGTTGCTCTGTGTGTGTGTGTGTGCCCGCGTGCATTTATAGTTCTTTTGTAGTCTAATACATGCACTTTTATATTAGATACATAAGAAGGGGAAAACCAGATGCCGGGTTTGCACTTTTTGAGTCAGAGTCATTGAAGTGGCCTGGTTTCGTGGAGTTTGATGATGTAAATGGAAAAGTCCTAACCTACTCTGCCCAGGACAGGTAGCTATTCAATTATCATATATTTTCTATGTGGCACCTGTATTTGTAACACCTCTTGTTTTTACTTGTGCTTTCTCTTTTTTATTCGATCAGCATATACAAGGTGTTTGACCTGAAGAATTATACAATGTTGTATTCCATATCAGATAAAAATGTACAAGAGATTAAAATAAGGTCGGTATTTTACTGCTTACTGATTGATAGTTACTGGTCTTCTCTTACTACTATTATGCTCTTCTTCATGTCCTTTTCGGAAAACAGTCCAGGAATCATGCTATTGATATTTGCTAAGGCTAGTTGCTATGTTCCCCTTAAGATTCTGTCCATTGAAGATGGGACTGAACTCAAATCTTTCAACCATCTTCTTCATCGGAACAAAAAGGTGGATTTCATAGAACAGTTCAATGAGAAATTACTTGTCAAGCAAGAGAATGAAAATCTTCAGATTCTTGATGTGAGCTGCCTTCCTTATTACACAACTGATTTCTACTGTTTTCTCTCATCATTCTGTTTTAAACTCCGAAACTGCTTTTGCGGAGGGGGGTATGGAGGAAACTATGGGGCAAAATTTTGTAAGGATAGCAATCATAATTTCATCTCCCTTTTCATGTTCTTTGATATAACCAAACACAAGAAAACATTTTTCTTTGGCAAAAATTGTTATTTCCATAGTATTTAGATTATTTTCATGGGTCCAAACACAATTTAGAGTATCTAAAGAACATCCTGCTTTCAGGTTCGTAATGATGAGTTAACAGAAGTTAGTAGGACTGAGTTCATGACCCCATCGGCATTCATTTTTCTGTACGAGAACCAGCTGTTCTTGACATTCAGAAACAGAACGGTTGCTGTTTGGAACTTCAGAGGCGAGCTAGTGACATCATTTGAGGACCACCTTTTGTGGCATCCTGATTGTAATACTAACAACATTTACATTACTAGTGATCAGGACCTTATCATCTCATACTGCAAGGCTGATTCTTATGACCCCCTAACCGAAGGAAATGGTAAGTCCTATATTTAACGGTCCTATTTTGAAATCTTACCTTTCTTCTCCAAAAGTGTATAAGTCATATTCTAACAAACTATGCTAATATATTTATTTAAATGTGTTTCCTTCCTAAAATGCCAATTTTTATTATATTTTATGTGTTTCATTAAATACGTGTCTCAAAGAATTCAAGTATGTCGAACTTAGTTAAACAAATTACCAACTTCAAATAGTATTACAATTGATATTCTCCAATAGTTGTACTCAAATTAGGAACATAATTATGAGACAGAGGAAGTAATATTCTTTATCAGTCTCCGTTTCCCTTCATTGCAAGTGCCAAGTTTCTAATGGATGCTGGTCTGGTATCACAGCAGGATCTATCAATATAAGCAATATCTTGACAGGGAAGTGCCTTGCAAAGATCAAAGCAACTGATGATGCCGCGAGGGATGATTGCAGTTGTAGTACTGCCCGTTGTAATGGCAGGAACTGTAAATCCAAGAGAGTACGAGCGGCAGAAAGAATTAGGAGCACTGTTGCAGAAGCTCTGGATGACATCACTGCCCTCTTTTATGATGAAGACCGCAACGAGATCTACACCGGAAACAGGTGTGGGCTGGTTCATGTGTGGTCTAACTGAACATTTTCTGGTATGTTTCATTTACTGTATTTTTTTTGGTTAAAAATTTGACTCGAGTGACGATTTGTGATACCTAGTGTTGTAATTGCGTGTCTTTGTAATCTAAAGCAATTTAGACGCTCTAATGCGGTTGAGCTGTACTATTAAAAAAAAGCGTATTTGTCTTGTTTGTGATTCCCAATGTTGTAAGTGTGAGCCATACACAGATTGAAATATTTGGCAATCTATTGTAAACAGTGTGTTAGTTTTTGTTTGGGGATCTTGTGATTGCTTGAAAAATATTGCTCCATGAACACCAACTTTTCAACCTATTACATCATTAGGGTTTTTTTGACATCCTTACTATGACATTTGATCCTATGATATTTTGTTCGACCCTGAAGTAGTTCTTACCTAGTAATGCCTCAGAACCCCTCCCAAATCCCCTCCCTTAATTCAAATTTTGTTGTGACTTGTAAGGTTACATCGAACACTTTAGTATGGGGGTAAGTGGTGGGGTGGGGGAGAGTTTTGGGGGTTAGAATAGAGCAGTGTAGGGCCTTCGAATCGTTGCATTTTGATCATGAAGTAAATCAACATAACAGTTCATACTTATACATCAAAATGTATACTCCATATTTTATCTTGAAGACAATACATCAGACTATATATTTGGAAGTTTTTTGTAAGATAAAATCATTTTTGCAAATCTATACACAAATAACATACGCTATAAAATAGCTACACGGAGAATAAAAACAGAGGTATGACCCGATAAACACTGTCAAATACATGAGACTACTCAGCGAAGCCAGATGATGACATAGTTATGCCCAAACTCTCTTTGTGGGAGAGAGGTCAGATGTTTTAACAGCATCGATTTTTGCAGCTAAAATGAAGTCGTTCAAGCTCAACCCTCCAACGGAAGCAGTCCATAGACGAGCGCGGACTTGGCCACACTCTTGCTCTAGAAGAAGGTCAGAGGAATGTCCTGTGCCCTCCACTGCCTGGTTGATCCTTTTGACGAGCTCTGTGCCGCAGTCGGAGTCTCTCACTTTCCAAGTGCATTGCAGCCTCAGTCCCCCTCCCTCATTTGTCACCCTCCACCCAACAACCTGTTTGTTGTCCACTTAGCTTCCCAATATATACACACATACATATGTTTGGTAATAAAACATTCAGGGGAATGCAACTCATTGCCGGAATATATGAGTTGCTATGACATAAACATTCTTAGAATTATGGAGAAATGAAGCTAAAAAAATTCATTCGTGTGTTAAGAATGCGATCTCTTCTTCACGAGAAGAGAGAATATTTATAACGTGGAAGAGGCCAACCAAACATGAGAAATCGCCTCCCATGTTTCGGGAGGACATCCAGTCGTGGTCCATGATACTAGAGTTAGGATATTGAACAGTGGATATTGAACAAAGGTAATACATTGGGAAATAAAAACATATGATACTAAATTGGAAAAGTCTTAGTACTATTTAGGTAAATTCTTCTTTCCATATATGATAAAGAAATACTGAGTATATACTAAAATTACTAGTTTGCCCTTATTTTTTCAAACTTAATACTCTAAACTTATTCAACCAAGGACAATTTGTTTTTATATTTTCCCTCATTAGTCTTTGTGCCAAAAGCAATGAATGTATATTGCAGACAAGAGATTTGTTTGATGGGGAGGGCCTTAGAAGCGAATGGAGAAGTGTATGAGAAGCTCACCTTCAGCAACAACTGGCGAGCTTCGAGGTCTGACAATGGAGGAGTGATGGAAGTGCAGGTTCGTTGAGCAAGAGAGAGAGCTGAGGCGCTGGGGATGAGAATCTTGTGCTCCGTGTCCACGTCTCCCAGCACCTTCTCGCAGAAACCGCTCTCGATCTCCGCCGGGAACGGGTCTCTGCCGCCGAAATCGCCCAGCAAGTGTGGGCTTTCGCCGGATGCGGCCGGAAGGATTCTGCTTCCCGGGGAGTGGGGTTTGTGAATGCGGCGGCGGCGGCAGCGAGGGGGGAAGAGGGCGGGAGGTTTGGGGGTTTTGTGGGTTGATGGGGGAATCGATGGAAAGAGGCATAGGCGCGTTGGTGCTGCTCCGGCCATGGAAATTGGGCGGAAATGATTTATCCAGATTGAGAGGAGCCTGGTGAGGGATCAAGAACCATACAAAAAATGGTAGGGCTACACAAAAAATGTATCCCAATTGTATACACAAACACATATTCTCTTCCGTTCACCAAAATTCTTCTTATCTTATTTTTACTTGTCAAATGACTAATAAAAAATACAATCGAACCGAAGTTATCGAGAACCTTTAAATAACAAACAAGAAGAGTTTTGATGAACGGATAGGGTACTCCGTATATTATACTCCCTCCGTCCTTAAATGTTTACCACATGAAAAACGAGATAAATATCAAGTTTTTTAAAATTCATTTTATTTGAAATATTGGTATAAAAATAAAAATAAAATTTACATACTCTGTATTTAAAAACTACATTGAACATTTTTCGAAATAAAAGGTGTCAAAATATTTTATTTTATCAAACAATCAATGAAAACGTACAAATTAACAAAAATTCTCGTGATTATTGAAAAAGGAAATGCGGCAAACATTGTGGGACGAAAGAAATATGTAATTGTCTTGGTGTAGAATTGGAGTATACTTTTTGGTGTACCCCTAGCATTCTATATCAAAATTCACAATTGTAAGCATTGGGGTTTGATCGAAGATTTACACTTTTTTTTCTTTCATATCATTATCTTCAATTTAGTTTCGCCGGTATGAGAAACTTGTAAGTTAGTACAAAATTGGCATTGAGAATTATTTTGATTCAACTAGTACCATTATTTCCTTGCGTTCATAAAGCGTTATCATTGCAATGTACGGAATATATAATACAATACACGAGTAATAAACTTTAGAAAACAGGTTCACTAAGCACACGATCAATTGTCGAAGAGTTATATCGAAAAGGGCTTGGTGTACACATCAAATGGTTCATTAGCACTTAGTTGTGGCACCTGCACATAAACATGGGGTATATACAACGTTAAGGAGAAATTAAAATAGTTTTTTGTTCCAATCGAGTGAAAATTTGTGAAATTCAAATGATTTTACCCCCAAATTGAATGAAACTAAATGCAATTGGATTTAATTGAGGTGAAAATGAATGTAATTTGGTAAATTTCGAGTTGAAACTAGGTGAAGCATAATGCAAATGGATAAAATTCGATCAATTTTACCTCCAAATTAAAAATGAAATGTAATACTCGTACCAGGTAAGGTTCAGTTAAATTGAGGTGAAATTGGGTGCAATTCAGTCAACTTTACCCCAAGTTCCAACCTGTTTTTTTTATTTTAAATACCTGTGGGATGATGCGATTGGTGGCTCCACCGTTTACAAGGATGGAAAGAAGGGTGGTGACAAGGCGGCGGCCGCCGGGCGGACGATGACCGGAGCTGCTGCGTATGGAAGATCTCATAGACTTTAGGATACTCCCATACGTCGTCGTTGTCCCTTCTTGTGGTCCACTTCCCCGTTCAATGGCTTGGATAAAGGAAAAGGTCATTACCCCCGTTGAGGTCACTCCTGACAAACTCTGCACATAATAATAGTACCCCATGGCCCATGCAATTAATCAACCTCATTTGTGCATCCATTAAAATAGGCTCATGCTAGGATGCCACCACATGGGTGCTATCATGAGTGCACTCATGTTTCACACAGACAAACACAGACGATAATTGTCTGTACGATACAGACTATTATCGTCTGTGTTTATCTGTGTGAAGCATGGGTGCACCCATGGTAGCACTCATGTGGTGACACTCTAGCATTATTCATTAAAATATTGATGTTGGGAAAAACCATGCTACACTTACACCAAAAAGTGTACCTCAAAGTTACACTAAAGATATAAACTAACATTTTGATGTTTCACACAAATACAAAATGGTGGTGCGTTAACGAAAATTTGTACTAACATTTTGTGTCTGTGTAAAATATCACTCTAGCATTGAACAGACGCAAAATGAAGGTGCACACCTGCGGTGTATAAATTGAGATACAAATAGCTTAATCATTTGGGAAATTAAATGATATTTGTAGGCCCAAAATTATATCTCACTTTGTACTCCGAAGACATACACTAACATTTTGTGCTAGTGTGATGCTTTACAATGACATAAAATATCAGTTCAAATTTTTTAATTAGACTAATATTTTGTGCCAATTAATCATTAAAATGTTGGTGCATCCCTTTGGAATATAATATGTGGTATTCTTCTTGGTGTATTTCTAGCATGGTTGCTTTAAAAAAATATACTTCTTCATGTGATTTGTAAAAGTAAAGTATAATGAATATATCGTAGGGATTCCAATGACAATAGAACCTCATGTCATGAGATGACCCGGGGCGCTACGGTGCTCTGTTCATAAAATAAACGGATTTTAACCCCTCCCCCGATCTGAACACGTACACTCTCCTACCCCCTTCAATATCAGCCTCATATTAATTTTAACTTTGGAGTCAATTTTGACTCCAAAGTAAAAATTAATTTGGGGATGCAACTGAAGGGTGTGGGGAGATGTTCGGCTCAGGACGGGATGGGGCGGTTTATCGGGGGTTAAGGGTAGAAACCGTCAATTTTACAAATAAATGGAACATCATAACAGCTCTGAATCATCCCATGACATGAGATTCTAATGCCATGGCAACCATTCCCTACATATATTATTAATTAGTTCATATGTATAATGTGATAGATATATATGTTAAAAATTAATAGAGATAAAAGTTATGTTGTAATAAAAAAGGGAAAAGAATGGTGTGACAAAAAAAAGAAATAGTTTGTGAGACAACGAGTCAGTATATAGTAGTACTAACATCGGTATCAACAGATGTTTGATTATCACGACATCCACTGAAGCATATAACCTCTCCTCCACTCGTCCCTTTCCATGCTCCCGATCTCGGTCGATGGTCCTCCCACACATGCATTCCCCCTCTGCACGCACAAATAATTACTCGTCTTTATTAAACTGTCACATATCAGAGTCTCTTGTTAGACTATATATATATATATATATATATATATATATATATATATATATATATATATATATATATATAACCATTTTGGGACCTAGCTACAACCTCAAACTTGAGCGAAAGGTCAATCACAAATTGGAAACTCATTTCGTTACGTGATTTTAAAATTACTCCTACTCTCTCAAACTCTCAATGTATTTTTTAAGCTTGAATTTTTTGAGTGAAATTAAATAAGTTTGAGCTAAAATTAAACAAAAATTATACTCCGTAATATATTTTAGTATAAAAATGATTTGTTAGATTTCTTATGTTGAGAATTTTTAAAATTGTCCCCGTATTTGATTTCACTATTATTCAGTACAAGAGAGTAGTTCCAAACTCAAAATTTATCTATTTTAATTTGAAAAGGTCAGACTAAAGAAATATACAAAGACGGGAGAGTATGGTAATATTCATGTGCAAAGCTAAGGCTAGAGCAGAAATAAAAACAAATTACATGCAAATGCATTGAGAGTTAAAAGAACCTGTCCATCTTGCAAAGAAAGGGAAGATCTAAGACGGTGCCGCTGTGACAGGCATCTATGACGGCGTGAAGTTTGGCTCCGCGGGGGAGCGGCCGGACAATCGCCGCATTGATTTCGTCATCAACGATCATTCCCTGCGTAACAAAGTCTAAGGGGCAGAGCGTTTCGTCGCGGCCGTCCACTTCGTCTCCGGCGGTGTGGTTCAGCTGTTGAGAGCCGTGGCCGGAATAATGGAACACCAGAGAGTCGCCGGCCTGACAACCTCCGACCAGCCATTGCATGGCCATTCTTATGTTGTGTTTTGTGGGAATCCTGTACGGATCTCCCTCTTCCTCTGCATTTATGATTAAAGTTTAATTTGTGTAATAAGCTAATTGATCAAATGAGAGATATTGGGGTGAGCAATTACTGAATGGATCCTAAAAATTTCTAAACATAGTTAAGATTATCAAACTAAAAAATATCAAACCGATAAAGTACCGAAAGAAATTGTGCGTACTGTACCGAGCCGAATGGTCGATCCGGTATCTGGGATTTGTATGAAAAATCCCGAACCGAATATATATACTAATATGTTATAAAAATAATAATTTTTTTATATTTCTTCATTAGATAATAAATTGATTTTGAAAAGTTAGTTCAAGTGTAGATTAATTACAAATAATTTTTTATTTGAATTTTAATTTTTTGTAGATGAATATAAAAAAGTTCACAAACATTTGAGATACTATTTTGTTATCATTCTCGGTCTTTTGTTTGTGAAATACAAAATATAAATTAAACTAAGTTTTATATAAGCATTTCTTACATATAATTTACTATTGTTTTTTATCTTTTTTTATTTGAACGTGCTTTCGATTTTTTTTAAATAAAAATTTTTGTACCCTCACCGTATTTAAATACAGAACATAAGCACAATTTAAATTAAAGTTATTCACATTATATTCCTTAAGCACCTCCTTCGCACATGGATCAAACACGTACGCACTTTAATTTATTCAATTCTTCAATCGTAATCTATCACTCTCACATTTACCGAGTTATGTTTACCCCTGTTAGAATTTTGGTGAGCTGAGTAAATAAATAGGATGGAATGTCTGATGAATATTGACCATTTTTTCATATAAATTTTAAATCTTTTCTCTTACTAAAAGCTTAAATCGTTGTTTTTTTACATTAAAAGCTTAAATCATTTGATAAAGATAAAATAGGTAAACAATATAGAAAGAGGAAGTGATTTATAGGAAGAATATAAAGCGAAAGTCAAATTACTTTGTGAATTGAATTAAGTATAAATTAACATGACTATATTATACTCCGTATATATTACT
>OOIL02001679.1:1586018-1593242 GCA_900332095.2 Cuscuta campestris
TGTCATTTCATATTACTCTCTCCGTCTAGAAATATTTTTCTCATTTGACTTTTCACGGTCTCTAATATTACTATTAGTTTTGACCATTAATATCTATGTTAGTTTATGCATATATATTTTATAAAAAATTGATATTTCAAAACGACGTTTCAATAGAAATATATTAATATTAATTATATATCATAATACAATGTATTTTTTATACATATCAGAGTCAAAATTTATAGGGGAAAAAACTAAACTATGAGTAAAATATTGAAAATATGCCAAAATAGGACTTACATGATTTTATTTACGAAATAAGAGTTAAAATGCATTTATATTACCAAACATGGTCATGTACATTATCAAAAAGTATAGTGATGTGCGCACGTACAGTGCCACATTACAACTACATTAGCACAGTGCGAAGTCTTATATTGGAAATAAAAACATAGAACTCCTATTTGATATTTGTTTCTATATTTTAATTTTATTTGGAGTGATTTTTAAAGTTTTTAGACTTTGACGAAGAAAAATCAAATGAGAAGATGATTTTGGTATGGAAAGAGAGGCCAAATAGCTCTCGTGCCCCTGTGGTTTGGAAAATTGGCACCAATACCCCCCTCTGTTTTCAAAACTTATTTCTAAAGTCTCTGTGGTTTCAAAACGTTGCACTCACACCTCCTCTGATCATTTTTCGATCATTTTCCGGTGAAGAGAGGGCATTCGCGCATAATTTCTAAATCATAGGGGGCATTCGTGCTCATTTCTTATTTTCGTTTATTATTCTTCCCTTTTTTATAAATATATTTTCATTTTTTATAATGTTCCAAAAATTTTAAAATTCTTTGTGTTTGAAATAAAAATAAAAATAAAAAACTAACATACATTAAATCTATCTCAAATTAAACATTTTCACTTTTTGTTACTAAGAATAATTTTTTGGAAAGTTCAAAAAAAACCCAGAATAAAAAAATAAAAATATGGAAAAACGAAATGAAAAAAAATTAAAATACGCAAAAAAATGCTTATACAAAAAAATAATAGACACGCCTAAAAAAGTCCTTAGAACTAATATGTCCAAAAAGGATATTCATTTTTATTTTTATTATTTTTTTCTTATTTTATTCTTCATTTTCTTGAAGTTTTCAAAAAAATTTACTTTTTTCAGAAAAAACAAAATTTTAATTTGAGGCGTACATATGCATTATATGTTAATTTTTTCAAACAAAAGTAACTTTAAATTTTAAGAACATTATAAAAAATAATTTTAAAAAAACCTTTTATTAATAAATGAAACAAAAAGGAAAAAATGGAAAAAACAAAAAATATGCAAGAAATAAAAATTAGCACTGATACCACCTATGGTTTAAAATATATGCACCAATGCCCCCCTTATTCGCCGGAAAAATGACCGGAAAATGATCAGAGGGGGCACAGGTGCAACATTTTGAAACCACATGGATTTTAGAAATAAATTTTGAAAATAGAGGGGATATTGGTGCTTGTTTTGCAAACCACGAGAGGTACTGGCGCTATTTGGCTTGGAAAGAGTATTATATAGACTTTAGAGACAACAAAATGTGGTGACCTCAACTAACCGAATTCTTGGATCCACCACTACTAAGTATTTTCAAAAATTAATTTTCGAATGAGGAAATACCACTGTTCTTTGATTATTATTATCCTCCGTATTTATATAGGTGCAGCCACAATATACTCCTTCCTTCCACAAATAAACTTTACGTTCACTATTCATAGAGTCAAACTTTATTCACTTTGTTGGCCTATTTTCGTCACCCATTTGATAAAATAATATAGTCATGTCACCTCTAGTTTTGTAGATCTTTTGATATAGTTTTTTTATATGTAATTTTTATTTTTTAATTCTACACCATTTTTCATATAAAATGATTTGAAAATAACTTCAGTCAAACATCGTAACGAGTAATGTAAAATTTAATTTTGGACGGAGGGAGTAATATTATTTCTCCAAGTTTAAGTCCATTTTAATGAAATTAAAGAACCATAACGCACGCAACAAAAACAAAAAAGGAGCAGTCAAATCAACAAACCCCCAAACACTCCACTCTAATCGGAAACGCCTCATTCCCCTCCGCCGGCGACATTCAAGAACCCACCAACCGCCGCCGCGCCCCTCTCCGCCACCAATATGGACTCATCGTCGCATCCAAAGAATTTCCGGGCAGCCGATTATTTCCATTTTCTCCTGTATGCCCTTCTCTTCATCGGCTTCATCTACATTTTCATCATCTCCACTAACCCCTCCCAATCCGAGATCTTTCCCACCCATACCCCTCCATGCGATCTCCCCTCCATGGCCAATAAAGTAATTTCCCTTTCCCATTTCTATACTTTTATATCCATTTTGAATGAAATAATGTAACGTTAATTATTATACATGAAGCAGAGGCTATATACGATGGCGATCTATAGGGACAAGCTGGACGAGGCGTTGGGGAGGGCGAGCAGGGAGGACAAAACGGTCATTATAGCGGTGGTGAACCGGGCATACGTGGAAGGGGACAAACCCATGCTGGATCTGTTCCTGGACGGGTTCTGGGTGGGGGAGGGGACGAGGGAGCTGGTGAGGCACGTGCTGGTGGCCGCCGTGGACCAAACCTCGTACGAGCGGTGTGTGTTCCTCCGGCTGCTGCACTGCTACCGGCTGGAGACGGACGGCGTGGATTTCGCGGGGGAGGAGGTGTACATGTCCGAGGACTTCATCAAGATGATGTGGCGGAGGACTCAGTTCCTCCGCGATGTTCTGAAGCTCGGTTACTCCTTCATCTTTACGGTATGTTTGCCTGTTTTTCCTAATATACCCTCTCGTCTTCGCACGAAGTAACAGTTTTAACGTTTTGAAAAGACATCGTCGGTGTTTTTCAAAATTCATGACTGCGTTTAAAAAGCTACTCCCTCCCTTCTCAAAAATATTTCTTCTTTCATTTTTTTTCACTTCTAATAAAACACTTCTATTTTCTATTAAAAAACCACTTTTACCCTTACTTTTTCATACCCTACCTATCACATCATACTTTATCTCTAATAATCTATCCATCACATCTTACTTTTACTTATTACATCAAGGACAAAATTGGAAGTCAACTACAATTTAATACTTCCTTATTTTTACACAAAGTCAAAAGAAGAACATTTTTTCCAAACGGAGGGGAGTACTTCATTTTCTAAACAAGTCCTTAGTGGAGAATTTTGATTTTCATGGAATTTAAGAAAACTATAGAGATGTAAAAAAATGTTCCATTATAATTTATTTGGAAATATATTATTATTGTTGAGAAAATTGAAAAGTTAAATATATATCAAATTAATTGGATCACTCAATAATTATTTTCTTGAAAATTTTGTTTTTGGGGAAGAATGGAATTGTTCAACCATGTAGAATAATTCAAATTTCAAATTGTACTTACTCACATGCTTGTACTGCGTATTCTTAGTATTCATCCGGAGGAGTATTTTCTACATGGTTGAACAATTCCATTCTTCCCCAAAAACAAAATTAAGTACATGAGTATGACATGAGACATACTCATGTACCCAAAGCAGATATTTTACTAAAAGTCGAAGATAGATTGAACGAAGAAATATATATATACATCTCCCTTGTATGATAGTGTATATTTTCTGAGTGACAAAGAGAAGGACATTAAGAGACTATAAAGAAAATGTTTAGGACAACTAGGGTCTTACACGAATGGCCGTACACTACGAGATTAGTTTTTGGGACGGAGACGATCCATTTGCAACAGGGTTAGTTTTTGTCATGTAAAATAGGCGTCCTCTTGGCGTGCGGGTTCCCGCCAAATTTTGCTACGACGTTCTATGTTAAGCCCAATTAGCCACCAATATACGACTAGCGCATTTTCCATCATCTCCGATGGAGCCAAAATTTCACCATTTTTTGGTTTTGGGGTGTGATGGAATAAATCAAAATGGATCTCTAAACTGTCTGCGCTTCTTTAATTAATGAAGTAGCAGTTAGTCAAACAATGCAACTTTCGACGTTGAGCCGGGGGTTTCTTTGGAAACAGCCTCTCTACTTTAGAGTAGGGGTAAGGTCTGCGTACACACACCCTCCCCAGACCTTACTCTTGTGGGATTTAACTGGGTTGTTGTTGTTGTTGTATACGACTAGCGCACTCAATTACCCACTAATATGTGATTAGTCTAATTTATCTCATTTTAGGTGACCATATTCTTTTGAGTAATTCTATAATTGGTCCTTTATAATAGGAGGGTTTCCCTATGTAGTCCTCTATTATCAAATAATATTCCAGTGGTCATTCTTTTATGGGTACCTTTCCACAAATAGTCCTTTTTTGATCTTCTATCATGTTGGTGTTAATTTGAGGGCTAAAAGTGTAATTTCACAATGATAATATATCTTTTTTGTCATACACAATTCCAAAAGTTATTCCATTTGCATCGTTTGTAAATTACACTCGCTTTTTACGATAACTATAGTCTACAAATGTAATCTTTCGTCAGAATCCTAGCCCACAATCATAGTCATTAACTATGTTGATGTCAAATTATACTTTTAGCCTTTAAATTAATACCAACACGACAGAAATTCAAAAAAAGGATCATTTGTGGAAAGGTGCCACCAAAAAAAGAACTACGGGGGTAATATTTGATAATAGAGGACTAAATATGGAAACCCCCCGTTATATTATAAAGGACCAATTATAGAATTTACTCTATTCTTTTCTATCACTTAACTTATGAAGTCATCTAGGATTTTTTTCTTTCAAATCACTAAAGTGCCTATTTTAAGATAAATACACAATGTAATGAGATCATATGTTTAAATTCCAATTATAATAATGTTGACGTACTCTTTATATATATTCAGTGTAGTTTGGAATTTGTTTATGATGTTACACAGGACAGTGATGTTCTCTGGCTAAGAGATCCATTCCCCAAATTGATGAGCAGCCACAACGAAACCCTAGATCTTCAAATCAGTACGGACGACTTCAACGGGGACGACCGGTCGGAGTCCAACCCGATCAACACCGGGTTCTACATGATCCGGTCCAACAACCGGACCATCGCGCTGTTCGATTCCTGGTACGACATGAGGAACTCCTCGGCCGGGTTGAAGGAACAGGATGTCCTGAACAAGCTGATCCGCCATGGCTGGATCGAAAAGCTGGGCCTCAATGTGAGATTCCTGGACACCAAATTCTTCAGCGGGTTTTGTCAGGACAGCACCGATGTCAGGTCGGTGGTCACCGTCCACGCCAACTGTTGCCGGACCATATCCGCCAAATTGGCCGATCTGACGGCGGTGATTCACGACTGGCGGCGGTTTAAAAGCCTCTCCGGCGAAGACGTTGATAACCGGACGGCTGCCTTTCGTTGGTCGCACCATGTTAACTGTGCGGAGTCGTGGAGAACACCCTAGGTAGGCCCAGGCGCATGTGGGTGCAAAAATAAAAGACACACATAGTTTTCACAAAATTAAATTCTATTACAAATAATATACGGAGTAGTTATAGGAGTATTATTTGTGCAATTTTTGATGCAAGGTTTAAGAAGTAAATTGTGCAGAAAATTACTTTAGAGTACTTTTGATTTTCAAGTAATGACTCTCACGTTTCATATTATTTGAAATATACTTTTGGGTGCACTAAGTTTTTTGATAAGATTCCTTAAATCTCACATTATTCAAAATATACTTCGGGGTTTTTAAAATTTGTGATATTATATTTCGAAGGTACATTACATCTATTTAGGCGTTATGATTTAAAGTTTTTTAACTTCGAGAAAAAGGAAGGATTTATTTAAATTTAATAACATAATGATTGTAAAAGTAAAATTTAGTATTTATCAAAATACTAAAACTTTAACTCTAACGATAAAATAGATGGAATGTACTCAATTAGTACCTTACTAGTTACTACTAACTAATTTTATGGATCTTAGTAATATATTTCAAATAAGATAAGACCTGAGAATTTTATCCAGAAAATCAAAGATAGCTCGAAGCATATTCCAGATAATGTGAGACTCCATTTGAGCTGAGAGATTACAACCTTTGGAGGCTTTTGATGGAGTTTACAAGGGAAGGAGTGATGCTTTAGGGGGTTTTTTGTCACTAGCTCTTTGCCTATTTGGATGGAACAAGCACTCAACTATTATGAAAGCAAGAGAAAATGGGAGGAGATGATCTTGTAGGATTAAAACTGATTTAGTTGTGGCATATTGGCATCTTAAGAGAGTTAAATTGGAAGAGCTTTGGGTTGTATTTTCTCATAGGAGTCATAGGGTATTGACTTCTAGGTTTTCTTTTCAATTAAAAAAAGCTAAGGAGTATTAGTTTTTGAGAAAAAGCATGCATATAAATTTACTCCACAAAGTTATTATTTTAACTTATGACAATGATCAATAAATTATTTTATGATATTAAATTTAAATAACAATGATATTATTTTTTTAAAGTTATATTATTTTAATTTGTTCTATTATTTTTAACTTTTAAACTGATTTTATAAGTAATAATTGATGTTAGAACAATGTATACATTTAAAAATAATTCAAATTATTTAAATATAAATAATTTATAGATTACAAAATAATACGATATGATAGAATCTTATAAAATCTTGCTCGTAAAATATTTTAAAATCTATCAAACTCTAAATTTCAAAGAATCAATAGATTCTAAACAATCTATCACTTCGTATAATCTTTTAAAATTCTGAATACACCCCTACATCGTTCTCACTTGATGATCACATTAACACTTTTTTTTGTTATGAATTGAAGTTAGAATATACTTCTCCGTCTCCAAATTGATTACAAATTGGGATTTACGATGAGAAATATCCCACTTTTTGAAATCATTTTATTTAAAAATCGGTATATCGATAAGAAATAAAATTTACTCCGGGTACATATTAAAAAATTATTTTAAAAATTCTACAAAACAAGAGGTGACAAGAATATTTTACTCCTTCTGTCCCAAATTATAATGTCTGTTCACTATTTACAGGGTCAAACTTTATTCACTTTTTTTTCCTATTTTCGTTAGTAATTTGATAAAATAAAATATTGTTGTCACTACTAGTTTTGTAGATTTTTTGATGTAGTATTTTGATATGTAATTTTAATTTTTTAACTCTATACCATTTGTCATATACTACCTCCGTCCCGCTATATTCGTCCACTTTTGACTTTTGGAACTGTTCATCT